>JAXGGA010017097.1:0-25139 GCA_038373865.1 Uloborus plumipes | reverse complement strand
AGATTCTTTATGGCTTCAAGTTATGGATGTTTCCCAACCAGTTCAAACTTGCAGCTGGACAAACAAAAGGTATTCGTAACATATGAATGTGATTTCTTTCACATTCTTATCGCTAATGGGAAAGAATATCTAAGAGTTGAGTTCCCAGCAACCCTTTTTGTGCAAGCACTGAGAAATTATTTGGAACATTTTCAGCGTCTTTTTCATGTAAAGAAGAAACTCAAAATATATCAGCTGTTTGATCCTGAGCATTCGAATCTTCAAGATAGTTACCAACAAGGCTTTGTACTACCAAAGAAACTGAGGATTGTAAACGACAATATGGAGCGTGGCATGGCCCTTATTGAAGCATTTGTTAAGACTATCACTAATGACGAAAAACAAAGACAGTGTCTTCTTCAACAGGAACACAGAAAAGGTTTCAAAGTTGCAAAAAAGTAACCTTAAAAAGTATTGCAAGAATTAATGAGCGAATCACTATATATTTAATGTATTTAAATTTGTTTTTTATATTTTTTCTGTATTTGATTAGTTTTCATACTTTTCTGCATTTCATTGGTTTTTCAGATATATAGTTCATTTTGTGATTGCACGTTTTTTTCTTCAGAGAAAAAAACAGCAATAAAGTAACTTTATTATTATTTATTATATTTTATTTATACGTTCACATTTGTGCCACTATCATAAAATTTGAAGTACTCCTAAATGTAAATATAGTTTACTAAAATTTTGGGCAAATAATTCAGTGTATATAAAGGGCCTAAATAAGACGGTAAGACGAATAAAAATACAAGGGCTACTTTTTTCTATAGATATCATTTACGATCACGTTTTTGTCAATATCACGAAATTTCAAGGCGTTTGAGCGACCTCTAAATATTAATATATTTTGCCAAAATTTTGCACAAATAATCAGTGTATATAGTGGCACAAAATAAGAGGGTAAGACGCACTAAAATACAAAGTTTATTTTTTTCCATACATTACTGAATCACCCTAATGTACATCCAAAAAAATTTTCATCAAAATCGGAGGGGGTCGAGTGGGGATTTTCTCGAAATTTGGGACACTTGACATTGAATGACTCAACTCACCAATGCAATCGCAAATTCCCAAATTCGGTTACGTTACAATCGCTACGAGATGCGATTCTAATGTAATCCGCCTTCCACTAGCGATTGCAATTTGCGATCGCCTCGAAGCGATCGCAATGGTGTTTCACTTGAATTCGGCCCTCAGTCAGTAAACTACTATAAGCGGTCAACAAACTATAAGCGTCAATAAACAACAGCAACTCTATACATAAAATCATCTTCTTCATTAATTCGTCAAGAACACATAGAAATTCCAACCTTTCTGTGGTTCCCTCTGCTGTTCCTGCACATCCTTCACGTTGTTTCCCCGATCGCAGGCGGGATGCGATCGGCTCTTCGATTCGTGCTCCTCTTTCACCGGAGTGGAGTCTTTGTCTTCGCTCTGCTCCTCGGGCTGAAAGGGGAGCTCGGGTTAGCTCACAAAGTGCAAGCTGACCAATACCGCGGTGCTAAGCACAACCTTGCGCCACCCTGTATTTGATCCAGATGAAACTGTTTCTGATTAAAAAAAAATATTTCCTGTTTTCAAATCACCATATAATTTTGTATTGAGGGAAAATAAGTCACAAAGAGCCACCTGGTGATGATCACTCAGTTTTGTTAAAAAGTGCAGATGGGACTTCTTTCTAAAACAGTTATAGTCCCCAGGCGGTTCTTGATAACTGATTTTAAATAAATGGAATATGTTATAATCATGCAAAAATGGGAAGCATTTTTTAAAAATTTCTGAAAATGTACCCCTTCAATCAAATACATGGAGATGCAAAACTTTAGACAGCAATATCTCAGTTTGAGATCGTCTGCAGATACTACTTTTGCACTTAGCACGGCGGAATAGACGAACGCTTCAGTACAATGACACTTTCAGACCTTCACACTACCCATTTGGTGCACGGTAATAACTATGTTTTTATTTTCAATAGAATGCCGAAACAACTTCTATTGTTCTATTAAGGGTTGCTTTATACATGCATTTTACGAAGTTTTTCAGGATGAATGTGTTTGTGAATACATGCTTTAAAAACTCCTTTTTGTCCTCATTTTTGGAAGAGCAACATTATGCTTATTGCATACAGGGAAGATATCATTCTCTTCAAGGATAATCTTTTCAACTTTTTCAACATCTTATATGCTACAACTGTAGCACGTCATGTGTATTTTTTCACCATGAAGCTAGAATGTCAGAAAGCAGGCCTTACAAAGAAAACAATTTTCAGAATTTTCCCCAGCCAATTATTAATTCTCTCTTCATTTTATATTTTTATTATATTATTATTTTTTACTATTTTGATTGCAATTATAAATGTATAATGTAATTTATTTTATACAAATTAAACTTTCACTAGATGTTTAATTTCTTTTTCAAATCTCAGTGATAGAGGCCAACCTTAAGTAACTATCATTTACTGCTGTAGGAACATATTGGAGACAGTGACCACAACAGTTTGGGATTAAGTTTGATACGTTTTTTCCTCAAGATCGCTCTACAGTGATGCAAATGTGCAGTGAACAGAGTTTAAGTGAAAACTAGTTCAAAGAGCGAAACAAAAATAACTCACTTTATCGACTTGAAGCACGACGGTCACACCAACAAAGGGAGAGAGGTCATCCCCTCCCAGTCGAGACGTCTTCTCAGTGGCCGAAATCTGATCAAAAACCAAATTTTGAACATAAAACAAAGGAAAACAGCAGCTGAAGACAATGCATAGAAGACAGCTTGAATCATAAGCAGTGGTCGGAAGTAGCGCGCTACAAGTAGCGAAACTACTGTAGTAGCTACATTTTTTAGTAGTTTGTAGTGTAGCGCACTACTTTTTAAAAAAAGTAGAGTAGCGAGTAGCGCGATACAAAAAAGTAGTAGTTTGTAGCGATTTCTAGAAACTACTTTAAATTAAATAAAAAAAAGAAAAAAAAAAGAAAAAGAGAACGAAGAAAGAAAACAATGTGGTTCTTGTGGCGAATATTCGTAAAAATTGTAAAAAAAATCTAAAAAGGACAAATTTTAGCAAAAAAAAAAAGGAACAAAAAGGAAAAGTAACAAATAAATTCAAAGACAATTCCCATTTCAATTCCATATTCGAATGAGGTAATTTTTTAATCTAAACCACTTTTCAAATTTTTTCGGTCGATCCTCAAGCTGTGTATTATTTTTATTTATTTATTTTTTAAAAAGTAGCGTAGTAGCATTTACATTTCAAAAGTAGTGTAGCTCGCTACATTTAAAAAAAAGTAGTTGTAGCTGCAGTTAACTACATTTATAACAAAGTAGTTGTAGTTGTAGTTCGCTACAAAAAAAATGTAGTTTTTCCAACCACTGATCATAAGCATGTGAATCCATTCAAACCTATACTGCATTCACCAGAGAGACAGATTTTTAATTGGCGTTAAAAAAAAAAAATAGCAATCTGGCAGAGTCAATGATGCATTTTACATGGACAATAACAAACTGGGTGCCACGAGCATGCCGTAAACTTCGCTCACTGTATTTTATTGCAGGGAAATTCTCCCCCCCCCCACACACAGTGAAAAATCACACAAATTTTTATAACAATACGTTTATAAAAAATATGACAGGGGGGGGGGGTATTGTGAAGTGAGACACTTTGCAACGAAAGAGGAGAGCGGGTTCTAACATTTTGAAAGAGGGGACATCACTTTTAGACAGCCCATTAAGGACAACAACAGACAAACATTGTCTCCAGTAACTTGCATAAAAGCATGCAACATATTTGAGAAAAGCTCCAAAACCAGCTTTTTTCGGGACAACTCTGATGCATCTTTCACCACTTTCAACTGACTTAACGCCTTTTAACCGAGTTGTTGTAGCTACGGCACATTCTCGATCATTCACGAGGGTCTCGGGAAAAAAATGATCGGTCGACTTCGTTCTTGCCGAGTAAAAGAATTTTTCTTTGAAGAAGCACAGCTGGATGAAAAACTAATGTAACGAACACTACAGTCACATTCAGAAAATGTATCCTCGTAGCAAAGAAACAAATGCAATTAACTTTTTTTTTTCCCAAAACCTACAACTTTAGATTTGTTGTTTTTGCGTAATATTTCTTACGGAAGAGAGCAGTGCACTTCATCAAATAAATTTCTCTGCCTGGACGTGGTCATGAGTACTTGTTCTTAATATATTCTAAGTGCTTCAGATAAGATACAAATAATTTTTAATATTGTATGTATCTTTACTGTTTATATCATGTTTTATGTTCAATATTTATTTTTCAGCAAAAAAGACAATGTTTATCTTCTTTATACTAAACTTTCTTTCCTTTTATCTGTGATTTTCGTTACAAACCATACTCGTGCCACCCAATTCCGCGCATACTTGAGAGCAGCTTAAAACAAAATAAGACTCCTACAGCATTCTTTTTACAATCCCGGGTTCCCCATACCTACCACCAGTGGTGTAACTATGGGGGGTGTTTTGGGGACACCCCCCCCCCCGAAACTTTGGTCCAAAAATGCAAAAATTAGATAAAAAAATATGAAAAATCCTAGAATGAAAAAGTACAATTCTCCTGCGAATATAGTATTACACACTTCATTGCCACCCCCTCCCCTTCCCAGAACTATTAAGGATCATCTTTTTTAGGAAATAAATGTCAAAAAATTCCGGTGGTAGGCCTCCAAATCCCCCATTATCATCGAAATTCATCTGAAATTGCGTTTTGGAGCTCAAATTTCGAAAAAGTCGCTTGGAAGAATTTCTGTATCCTATCATTTTCTTTCACATCATTAAAAATGGCCGACAATCGTGTTTTACTGAATGAGCAAGAGATCGAACATCCTCTCCCGGAACATCAAGAAGATAGTCTAGATTGGAGATTTTAGAGGTACAATTGATGAAAATTTCCAGATCCCCCCTTTCATTTTTCTGCAGTAATTTTTCTTAAGACTACAGCACAATTCTAGTGTCAGAGGTTGTTGCTCTTTGAAAGGCTGTCCGGTAAGTACGCATTTTCAAGGACATACTATACATATACACACACATACATACATACATACAAAGTGTGGAAAAAAGGGGTCCCCCCCAGCCGTTTAACCTCGTGACAACTTTGAATATAACCCCCCTGAAACCAACGAGTAGTTACGCCACTGCCTATTACTTAGGTTTAACCGGTTGGATGGCACCTTACTAAGTAGTTTAATGGAGACTTAGTGACCAAGACCCATGTTTAACGTGCCCCAGCCACCAGTAGTGCTGGCCGGGATCAAACCGGAGACCCTCCAGGCAAGAGCCTCGGGCCCTAACGTGTCGTAGAATGATCTAAAACCCAAACTATAAATGCATTTGAAATGAATCACTTATTTATCTGGTTCAGAGTTGTCCTGCCAATGAGGCCCACTTTGACCATTTGATAAGTCGCACTGTCTTTACAACGAAGTTCATGGAAAATTTAGTAACTTTAGAAGTTTTCACTTAAAAAATAAGACAAAAAGATCATCCGATATCTGACTGAAAATTCCCTGTAAGAAATAACCAATTTAAATCCATGATCATTCTAGAACAAGTGCTTTGAGTGCGTCTCCGCTCAAACTCTTCCGTTATCCATGACTTACTTGGACGCTCCCTTCTATGCACAGGGGTTCCTCGTCAATGTTGTGCCTGTTGACGCAGGAAAAAGGTTCCAACGGAATCTGACCCGAGCCCAGAGAAACATCCCCGCAATACAATATGATCTGCAACAAAAGAATACACATTTCACCAATGCACACATCACATATTTCATGACCATACTGCCGTGCTAAACACCAAACACGGACCTGCATGTTTTGTCTCATATTAGAGTTACGGTCACCAGGCAGTTCCTAGTTGTATATTTCACCCAAACACAATGTTCTATGGTCATTTGTCAATTGGAAGTATAACTCGTCTGCATATACAACTTTTAAGCTTGGCACAGCAGCATACCATGTTGTCGAAAGTAGTCATTGGTTGTATTTTGACAGACAAATTTTAGTTTTTGGTTCCAGATTTTCAGGCACGGAAACCAAATTCGGTACCTAAAATTTTAAATCTCACGGAGTTCTTTTCTTTCCCGGTCGATCAAGCGTAACCTGCTTTTGAAACTAATGAAACTAATGCAAAAAAAGTTATAATAACTAGATGTTGCAGGACAAATAAATTTGTAGCAAACGCTTATTTTTAAAATGAAGTCGGCATTCTCTTCATCGCATGCAAATTGCTGTATTGTTTTTTTTTTTTCCCCGAAGATTCACAATTGCTTACTATCTCCCACTTGATCAAAATTGATATTCCTCTGATATTTCAGAGTAATACGACGCCAAGAATAAGTATCGCTTATTTTACTTAAAATTTATTTAGAGACTCATTTTTGTCTTCATGGTTACCACGGGCGTCGTTGGCGGGGGGGACGAGGGGGACATGTCCCCCCCAATATTTTGAACTGAGCAAAAGTCCCTTTCAATATTTTGGGATTCTTATATTTGAGAAAAAAAAGGTCAGAGATATCATTTCTGTATCAAAATTAAATTAGAATTACAGCCCGAACTAAAACTTCCTTCTATATTGCACTTGATGAACCATCTGTGAATTAATCAGTTTCCTACAGTGAGCGTTTTGCGTTTTATGCCATCGTTATCCAAGCATTTATTTTTCTCCTAGTAACAAAACCCGTTAAAACTTTGAAAAAGAAGATCCAATCCCTCCATTCAACAATTGACACTTTCTCTTTTTCTGGCCACCCACCTGCTCGACGGGGCATTGGAAATAATAAATACATCATGGGGTTTGTAGTCTTGAACAAAACAGAAAGTCCCTCAAGATTTTCATTCGATACATTATAACGCTGAATAACCAAATATATATGTTACAGCACTAGAAAAGTGTGGATATCTTCTTTTGTAAAAACAAATTATATTAGAACTAGCCGGGTACCCGGCCCTGCCCGGGTTTCTGTGGGTGTAGGGTGGTTTAGTGAAATTCATTCATAAATTTCCCAACACTAAAGTGTATATCTATAAACATAATGGCTACTTCTGTAAACAATGGCTATGTTATGGATAAACTATAAAAAAAATAATGCAAGCTAAAAAAAATAGCAAGCTACAAATAATGTTTGAGTAAATAGGAAATGTTATAAGCTTGGTATATTAAAATAAATATATATTTACAGTATCAATCGCACTGAAATTAATCATTTCCAAATATTGCTTGTTAAATAAGTCCCATTATTAGTTTCTATCCTCGTGACAAATTTGGTGAGGTGAAAACATCTTATGTACCTAATTTAGAAAATTTTTTTGACTATAAACACTTTCTATTCTCTAACTATTGCCAAAATCATTTTTTTTTTATTTCACCCGTTAGCGATTGTTGGCTCAGATAAATATAAAAATCCTTAGAAGGCAATAAATTCCATACTTACTCCAGAGAAGCCTTGGTTCAAAGTTTTCAATATGATTACAATCAATATTGTTGCTGCATGGCACCAAATTTTTGCAACAATGGGTTGAAAATTTAATCATTTAATGGGGAAATGACATAAAATTAACTGTTTTCCATAATAACTTTTTTAAACTAAGCTTTTTAGATATAAATTATAGCTTATCCTGCTCCCTGTTACTGTAGCTATCTACGGTGAAAAAATGGTTAAAATCGGTTCAGTAGTTTGGAAGATTACCCCGGACATACGTTTTCAAAAGTAGTCTTTTATGTATATAGACTAGCCGGGTACCCGGCCCTGCCCGGGTTTCTGCCGGGTATGGTGTTTTAGTGACACTCGTTCATGAATTTTTCAACAATAAAGTGCATATCTATATACACAATGGCTACTTCTGCAAACAATGGCAATTTTTTCTGACTGGACAAACTAAAAAACTGTATTACACACCTTAAATATAAATGCAAGCTACAAATAATGTTTAGGTAAATCGGAAAAACAAATTATATTAGAATTAGCTCATTTGAGAACGTGGCTTAAAAAAGGAAAGGTGACAGCTTGCTATCTAGGAAATAAATTTCCTTTTGTGCACTTTTCCCATTTCAAATACTTCTCATGATTCTGTCCCAGATAACGCCACCCCTCCCACTCTTCTTAACGAGGAAAGAAGACACTGGTCCTGCTGCATCACAATGGACACTAAAAAATCCCTCGCTGACCACCCATACTCACTCGTGGGAGAAAGGGGCTTCGGATACTTGAGCGGGGGGCTAATGTTTCCACGTGTTAAGAAGGGAATTTTTTGGGGGAACGACAAGAGAAGGATCTACGGATCTACTATCCGGACAAGCGAGTCTTTTTATTAAGCACAGCGTCATCCACCGGTCCACCACCACCACCAGATGTCGAATCAACTTTAAAGAATTTCGGAGCTGAAGGAAATAAATCTGGTAAATTGTGCTTATTTTACCTTTTTGTTATATTATATTAAAATTAAAATATATTAAGTTTATAATATTATTAAATAATATTTTAAAAGATGCAAGAGAAGTATTTGATAACGTTGTGTATCTTTACCATTGATAGTAGCACGGAGCGAAGAAGAGAATAAGAATTTCAATATGAAAGCGTTCAAAAATAATAACTACAGTGAACTCTCACTTATACACAGCCTCAATTATACGTCTTTTTCACTAATACGACGATTTTCAATGGTCCCAGCACATTCCATAGCAAAATAATGATAGCATCATTCTTTTATGCGTCGCTCTAAAGATAAATATTTCACTTATGCGCCGAATTTTCCCTAAAATGTCAGAAAAATTACTTATTTTCTTTAAAATATAGGCATTTTCTTCACTTTCCTCTTTAATCTTTAGCCGTTATTGCTCTCGCAAGGAATTTTTTCTGTATAAAATAGAGTTCGGAGAGGGACAATTACCTATTATGGATCGTTTTAAAGGCAACAGTTTGTAATTAGGTATGCTAAAATTTTTGTTTTCTCTTAATTGTAGTAACGTTACAGTAATTGCCAAACCGTAGTAATTCGTCTCTTGTCTATAGAAACATTCTTATTCATTCTCTCATTCGAACCTATGTTGCGTTTTAGTCCTTTAAATAGGCTTGTTCACTTATGCGCGTTTTTCTGTTGGTCTCTTGGACCGGCGCATAAGTGAGAGTTCACTGTCTAATATAATTTATAATAGTTTATAAATATTTTAATTCTAAATTGGAAATATATTTTCAAATGACTAAGAAATGTTTTGCTTCGAAAATATTCTGTTTTATCTATTAAGTGATGAAATAATAATCTTCTCTAAGTTGAGTAATTTTTGAAATTATTTAGAACTAAATTATTTTTAAAAAGTTGAGACCGTTGAAAGATTTTATCGCTGTATTTCCATGAAAATCTGTTAAAAGAACTGAACTATCATAAAAAAGAAAGTTATTTATCTTCTTTACAAGTTATTTTTAATTGAAATTTTCAAACATAATTTTTAGCTATGAAAGATAAATTTCGAAATGGAACTTTTAAAATTAGGTGAAAGCATCGTTCTCAGCATAGGTACAACTGAAGCAAAACAAATGTTTGTATGGAGGAGAGGATAAGAAGCAATAATAAAAATAAATTAAATTAACAAAATAAACCAGAAAGAATTCTCACACATTGTTGAGGATCAAAATGCCAGATGAATAATTATAAAGGGATTTTTTCCCTGTTAAATTAAACTGAATATAAACAAGTCAGAACTTTTTCGCCAGCCTTCCCAATAAAAACTTTAATCGTTTTTTTTTACTTGTTTTTACCAAAGGAAAAATTATGACGCGATACAAGCAGGATGAAAAACATTAAGTTTCATTTTTGCACTAAATTAAGCTTTTGCATTATGCATTGTTGTTGAAAATGAAACGTGGGAGCATAACCTTACTTTTTTATATTTTTTCTGCTGCTTCACAACTTGAATTAACATATCTCTCATTAAAAAAGGAGGTGTCTCCGTCTCCCTCTCTGTCTTGTCAACAACATTTAAGATCGTCCTATATTTCATTTTAAAGGGATTAAGCTTTTGTTTCCGAGGGAGAGCTCCGAAAATTCCTGCCCTAACATCACTGAAAGTCAACTAAAATTACGTTTCTCGAGCAATTTCGAATATCTGTCTGTCCTCTTAACGTTACCAAAGATGACCCTTCAATTTTGAAAAAGTTCCGGGGTGGACCCTAAATCTCCCCTCCTCTAACATCAACGCAGATCGTCTGAAACTGCGTTTTTACAGTTGTAATTTCAAGAAAAGTTTCGGGGGAGAGCCCAGCCAACGCCCCAGCACCTCCCTTTCCCTAAAACAATCAGATATTATCTATAGTTGTGTTTTTGAAATTTCAATTTCCAAAAATATCCAGAGGCGCCTCTGAACCGCTTCAACTACTATTGCCAAAAATTATTTAGAATGTATTTTTAAGACTGCAATTTAAATAATTTTCCGAAAAGAGGGAACTCAATTTCCTAATCTGCGTATTATTAGCAAAGATAGTCTAAAATTGCGTTTTTAGAGCTGCAATTTCGAAAAAAAATCTCCGATTCCCCCTTTCCATATCACAATCAGAGGTAATAATTGAGTTTTTAACGTTTCGATATCGAAAAATGTACGGAAGAGAGCCCCCGAACCTCTTCTCCCATAACATTACCAAAGATCGCCTAAAATGCATCTTTAAGACCACAAATTCAAAAAAATTTCCGGGGGAGAAACCCCCGTACCCTCTTTCTTCTGGGTAAATAATATATTTACTATTAAGAACACATTCTCAACTCTCTGATATATAGTAGAAAAAAAGCTTACATAACATTCTTTTCTCTCTGTATTTAAGATGCGTTTGAAATTAATGAGGGGCCGCCATTTTCATACCCCCTACTTTTTTACCCCCTCGACGGGTCAGAATATGACTTCTTGTGGTCCTTACTTGAAAATTGCAATGTTCATTGGTCTTTACAAAAGAAGTCTCATCTAAGATGATAGGTACAGAGGGGACTCCCGGGGGTGATGTCTTTACAAAGGTTAAACATGCTTAAAAAAACATGAATTTTTCCTAGCGTTCTTTTTTTTTCCTAAGTCCCCCTCAATGTTCAGCAGCCAGCGACGCCCATGATGGTTACAAAAGGGTCTGTTTCATTCGAGGCTTCATTCAAGCAGATTTTACAACAAAAAACTTTCTTTTTTTTTTGCGTAGAATCACGCAAAATTTCCATCTGAATATGAAATATTCAGTTTACAAACTCCTCTCATCTAGACCGATAACAAATAACGAGGGCACACGGCGTAAATATAATCCTAGTGACGAGCGTACCGGTACTGGTCGGAATTTAAAACCGACACACATCCCGATTACCATTTCCTTTCTCATGGATGTGCATCCTATTACCTCATTCAGAGACATCACACAGGTGGTAACACGATGGTTGTGAATTTCTTTACCGGGAGACTGCACTTGACTTACTTACTTACAACCTTGGTTGTCTGTTTCTTTTTAGTAGCGAGTCGCTACTTAGGTTTTCGCCGGTCCGGCTCACCTACGATGAGTCTTCCTTCTGGCTCCCCACTTCTACTTATGTCATAGTATGCCTTGGCACGTAGATTAATATTATCAGGTGGTAGCTATATTTGAAGTTGAGGCTGTGTAGGAATGCCGAGGTACCGGTGGTAAGTTAATATTGTTTTTATCTGTTTTTAATGTTGTTGACAATAAATACAGTTATTGTTTGAAGAACTAGTCTGTATCCATATTTGGAAGGAGAAGGCGAATACTCTGGAAATATGATTATTTAGACCGATGCCCCATACTTAAACTAGTCTGGGACATCAAACGGCAAGCACTCCGGCTCTATGACTTCACGGTTCGAATAGAAAGCCCTAATCCCCCAGTCAGGGGGTATGAGATCTTGGAAAAATCCGCTGTTCCATGGGGTGGAAGCGAAGATTTCGACCCCGTCCTCGAAGGAAAAAAGACTAGCGGCAAGGCATGTGTACCACCCGGTTCTTAAAGGTCAAGGTGGAAGCCGGGATTCGAACCCGGGACCCTCCGGTCAAGAGTACGACGACAGAAACGAGAAGGTCGTCGGAGAGCCTCTTCCGACACACGAAAAGTCTCCACTGCCATAAGAAAAACAGATTTCGCTGCCACATGCGGCTGATGTCTTCTGGAACTCTAATAAAAAGCGCTAAAACTTTTACCTTTTCCTATTCGAGCTTCATCCGCAGAACCATATGGATTATTCGCCGGTGGGCTCAGAAACCGCCTGAATTATTCATTTATCGTCCCCTACCATGGGTAAAGTTATCTTTAACATTCACTACTGAACTCTGGAGTTAAACAGGAGAGTAACTATTATTTCAATAGATTTTTTATTCAGAATTCTAGAAAGATAGTTAAGTTTATTTTATGCATTTTATAGTTTTGTTAACTAGCCAAGAGCCTTCCTATGTAAACATTGTCACGGGAATGAAGCTAGCGTAAAAGTCCAATGAAGAGAACAGCCGGCAGTCTCGACTCGAGATCGCTTTATCCTGAACCGGGAGCGAACGTCACATTTACTAATATACAATTTAGATAAGTTCTAGAATTTTCCAGACTCGGAAAGAAACAGAAATGAACGGAATATTCGAGAAAACACGCGAAAGGAAATGAGGATGAACTCATCTTCTCCTCGCCAGGATTCGAACCCGAGTTGTCGGTGTGGCAGGCGAGAGCTCGACCACTGAGCCACAGTCGAATGAGAAGTATAGTTTCGCTACAATATAATTGCACATTAGAGAGATTTATTTATTCTAAAAGATGTTTAACTTTTCGAAAGATAAGATACTGTTAGACAAATGCATAAGTTAATCTCGTTCCTTACCTTAATTTTATCTTGTTTCATATAAAAATAAACTTGTATCAAACATTGCTTATGTAACTCCTACTCTTAACTGACTTGTGCATACATGTGATTACTTTCAAAACAATTTGGCTGAAAATATTTGACATGTTGTGACTGGTTGGTTGGACAGGCAAAAGTGCTGTTAAATGCATTTAGTAAAAAATATTAGACCAAGTTTTTGTTATTAACTTTTATCATTTTGGTTTCTCTAACTCTGTTTTATTTTATTTGATTTTTTCAAATTGAAATTTTTAACCAAAACCAAGCAAGCGAAGAATGCTCCCTTTTAAAGCTGGATAGATTGCTTTCTCCTCTCGTTATCTTCGTCTAGAGATCGTGGAAATTTTAAATGGAATTAAAATTTTAGAGCGGATGGGAAATTTTTTAAGGCAGATTGGTAGAAGGACGGAATTTGGTTTTGCTCATCAAATTGGCTGATTTCCGCCAATTGGCAGAAGAATCACATGTATGCTCGTGTGCATCGTTCGGAACTTGGATTCCCGTACACGTGTGGTAGGCGGGGCTAGTTGTATCAGACGTGTTGTCTTGTCATGTGCCAGCAGAACCAATCAATGATGACACGTGTGTGGAGCGTTGCCGCGTGTTTTACGTAGTTTCAATATGCAAATGTAGCAGGGTGTAAAATTGAAGATTCGACTTTCGATCTTCACTCGCTTTTTCGATCGGCCACATCCATGTGTCGCATTTTCGAGTTTGTTTCCCCACCGGGAAGGGGTAAACTCTCACACTTTTTCGGAGCAGTGCTCATTTTAATAATGTATCAGAATTAACTTGAAAGTTTACCGGTGATATTTTCCCGGATGTTAATATAATTAAATGTTTTTCCAGTCAAATGGATCAGCGGTCATCGCTTCTGAACTTTGTTGACGTTTATGGGAAAAATAAAGATAAGTTTTGTTTTTAAACGAACTTAGTCATCGTAAGAATGAAGGTTTTCACGGCCAGAGTAAATACTAGTTACGGATTCCGGGCTGTCGTGCCGTGGTCTGAATGGCTTTAATCCATACGTTTCGATCGCAACTGCGGCGGTCATCTTCAGTGGGTGTCGTCGATTAATTTGGCGACTGATGTGAAATTTCAAACTGCTGCAAGATTTTAAATTGAAAACGCCGATCCCGAGCCGGAAGGTAGAGGGCGCTGCGTTTTCAATTCAAAATCTTGCAGCAGTTCGAAATTTCGCATCAGTCGCCAAATTAATCAACGACACCCACTGAAGATGACCGCCGCAGTTGCGATCGAAACGTATGGATTAAAGCCATTCAGACCACGGCACAACAGCCCGGAATCCGTAACCAGTACAGAACTTAGTCATCTGTTCGAATCCATAACTGTTGTATAATTTATATATAAATTTTCCCTCCTGTTTTGGTCTTGCCCTTTTAAGAAAGGTAATACAATATTTTGCATTTAATAACAGTAAATCCAGATAGATGGCGCCATGCGCAATGCGTATTAAAACTTGTTTTCTGTCATTGCACATGACGTCACTCTTCTCATCTCATAAGAATGTTTACTATCACGGATAGCGGCTGTTGGTTCTTCTGCTGCTTCCATCTGTTGTGTTACTTCATTGTTCTCTATGTCTGAGCAGTTACCCTGGTTATAAATGAAGTCTTTTACTGGCTAATAAAAGGAAAGTTTTTAATTAAGCCGTCTTTATTTATGCCCATGGTTTCTCCTGCTCGTATTAAAGTATTAGTTCGACAACAATAACTCTGCCGTCATTGATCAGAAATGGGCTCATCCCGTCATCGGATGCGACCACTCACCTCGAGGGAGGGGTGCTCCCGGAAGTAGTCGGCCAGCAGCCGGGGGGAGGAGGAGATGCGCACGGAGACCCGCTCCGCCGGGAAGTCGGGGGAGGAGAGGCTGGGGAAGGTCTCCGTCCTCACCGCGTTGTCCAGCAGCGAGTAGTAGAAGTGGAAGCCCCTCGACGACTTGAGCATGGCGGGGGGAGCCAGCTGCAAGGAATGTTGGCTTTCGTTATCACTATTGGGTTTAATTTAAATTTAGTTTAAAGTCTCTAGGAGACAAAAACTAAGTCTCAAAGCAGCCATGAAAAATTAAAATGCGCCGTGAAAGAGACAAGTTAAAAGACAATATTTCCAAAAATATTTAAGTTTATTAGTTCTCAAAACATTGAATTAAAGTTACAGTTCTAAAAAGTCTATTCAAAAAGGGCTGCACAAATTTTGTAGTTGAAGTTTGAAGATAATATACAAAATAAATGTCACCATCTGGTCTCCGGCATTGGATGACCCGTCCAGGGAATCGGGCGAACTCGAGCCCCCGGCTCGGTACTCTCTGGCTGGCGACACTCTGACTCGTAAATTATCCCCGACGTCGGTGCAGTCGTCCCCGGGTTCATTGAACGCGATGAAACCCGGCCACCAATAAATTAATTTGTCAATCTTCACCTGGCCAATTTCACTAATGACATCATGGTCAAGGACTTGGTATGCTGTTGCTGGAAACTTTTAAAAGCGAAAAATAGATGAGCTCATTTAATTTAAAAACTATGAAGTGGATTCACAAGCCACTACTCCAAATACCAGCCAAGCATGGCTAACACCACCCGACACTCAACGCTGCCTACGCAGCTACTGTCATGAGCGCAACAGGCTCGAAGCCGACGAGGTGAGAAGAGAAGAGAGAGAGTGAACATCGGTAGTGCTCGCTATTTATCGTGGCAGGTGCGTCAGCAGACGTCACTTGTAATTTCCATACTGCTCTGCTCATTAGCATATGAGCCTCGTTGGATTTTCCTCCACTAAACAACAGACTCTGAATTTTGAAAACTATGCAGCAGCCGAATACAAACAACTCAACTCTTATGTTTTGATTCGGAAGATTGGTTTGAAGTGTGCTGCGCCAGCATGGTCAATTAAATGTGGGGAGAGGAGGTTCGTGCTTTTATTTTACTTTTAATTTGTACTTATAATTTTAATAACACATAACCCTGCGAGTCTGGGAACAAAAATAAAGGTCTTTAGACCCAACAGTCTCGTCAGAATAACGACGATCAAACTCTGAACGCGCATTCGAAAGAAGTCGAGATTTAGAAGGGAGGCGCCGTCCTTCGTCGTGTCCGGAAAACGACGAACTTTATACTCGTAAGGTCAATAAATCAGTCATTCAGCTATACAAAGTAGGGTCGGGCATTTTGCCATCAAAACGGTATTGTTGCCGTGACAGTGGCGAAAACTGGAAAAAACCTGGTAAAAATGGCAAAAACTAGAAAAAATTGCTGGTTATCAAAAAATTTAATCAAATTTCGACCCACTACAATTGAGGGTAAAATCAGAAAATTTAAAATTTCATTGGTACTAATTAAACATTTAAGATATTTTTAAATCATTCTTGAGGGGGGGGGGACTTGAAGTAGATCAGGAAAATATGTTTCAAAACTTGTTTTTGCTATGCAGTTCGATAACTGCCCAAATTACAGTCCAACCTCTGTATATCGAAGTAGCAAATTGTCGGAAAAAAATTCGATATATAGAAATTTCGATACATAGAAAGGACCTCAGTTTTTTGAAAATGACTCCGGAAACATTGAAATTAAAGAAAAATTTCACACATGAAACACCATTACTAATATATACGCTAATCATATTTGATGAAAGTTAAGAATTAAAAATGAACTAATATGAAAAATTTCGTTTTCTAATGTCCAGATGAGTCGTCGAAGAATGCGTTTTCGGTAATGACATTTAAGGTTTTTTATGACACCTTGGTCCATTGGCTGTAGTTTGGAAGTTGTATTCGGGGGAAGAAAGAGCAAATTCACATTTGATAGTTTTGAAGACACATTAGGAGGATGGGAAGGGCAGTTGTCCACAAGCAAAGCAATTTTTCTATTTTGAATGCATATTTTTCTGTCCAATTTACAAATCCACTCTTCAAAAATGTCACCAGTCATCCATGACTTCCTATTGGATCGGTTTTTCATACCACTATCTACGTCCTTTAACAAATCCACTTTATCTGCAACACTAAGGCAATTTTCTTTTTGACATTGTAAATCGAGAGGGAAAACAAAATCAAATTGAATTGGCACAGCACTAGTTAAAACAATTTTCGCTGAAACTAATCATGGAGAGAGAGGAATCACCACCAAACAAAAGGGGTAGATAGAAACTGGTTTTGCTACAGGACAGGTTGCATCCAAAATTCGAAAACGACGGGGGAGGGGATAATCCGGGAATTCCAGAATGGACAAACAACGTGTTTGTCCACTCCAGAGGTCCACACTTTATCTACAGCTGACAGTGGGGTTTGCAGTGACCTTCCCTTTTCTCCTGACTTTCATCTTTCGTGAGGTAAAATGTCTAAAAGCGGAATAAAATCTCCAATTACGCTTCCAAAAAAATTCGATATATGGAGATTTTTCGATATATAGAAACAGTTTTTCTATGTAATGAACATGTGAATTTGCTAGAAGTTCGATATATGGAAAATTTCGATACATGGAAGTTCGATGTATGGAGGTTCGACTGTATAAGAAAAATATGTAACACTGATGTAACACCCACCTTGTTGAGGTTGGCCGCAAAGGCCAGGGTGACGGAGAACATGAACTTCCGGCTGCAGGACTCGGGCGGCCCGATCCGGTAGCAACCGGCTTGGGAGAGCAGCACCGGCCTCAGCAGCCCGCCCTGGTTGCCGTTGTTGCCCTGGTGGGGCGGCCTGGGCCTCTGGACGACCGGCGTCCTGGTGGCGGACGAGGGCCTCCGGCCGCCCTCCTCGGCCGGGGGCGCGTCCTCGGCCACCCTCTCCAGGTACAGGCAGAGCAGCACCTCCGGCTTCTCCTTCTGGTACCTCGAGTTCAGGAGGGGGTACCACTTTGGGCTCTGGGGGAAAGAATTCCTTCTCATTCACCTCGATCATTTATCATTGATAAATCAATTCTATTGTAAATTACAAACTGTGAAATGGGTCGAAAACTTATTTCAAAGGTTTATTTTAATATTGAGTAGGGTTTTTTTTCTACACTTGATGCAACATTAATTTTTAGATCGCGCAAAGTAAGAAAATATAAACAAAGGAAAAGATGTGGGGGTGGGGGCGTACCTGCATCTTCTCCTGCGCCAGGCGTATGTCCAGCACCATGTACCCGATGGTCTCCTTGCGGGAGGAGTCTGCGTCGAGGGCGTACCACTGCAGCTTGACGGGGGAGCGCTGCAGCCGGTGCATCTGCAGCCCCTTCTTGTCCACCTCCCAGGCCAGCTCCGTGCCGAAGTGGGGCCGCAGCACGTGGGGGGCCGGGTCCGTCGACATCACCTCCCCGTCGAACTTGGCCTCCGCCACCAGGAGGCGGTCCCCACGCACCGGGAAGTTCTTGCCTGCGGGGAGAGAGGAGCGGGTTACTCGTGTCACCGGGCCCGACACCCGGCGACTTCTTAGTGGGGAGTATTCTTTTAATCCTTTGAGTGGTCGAAACCTCACCGGAAACCATCTTGGCACGTGATGATAAGAAATGTACTTTAATCTTTAACTCGTGAGTGCTGGCGCGGGGTCAATAACGACCCCAGCTATTTTTGTTTCCATTTCCTAGAATTTCATAGCCACATAAGAAAACCATCTTTTGGGTAGCTAGCTGAAATTGTATCTTTAATTGATGTGAGGGTGTGGTTGGAATTTTCTTAAACGCTTTCCATTCTTGCTAACAAGAGGGGTATTTTAAGAGTACTGGTGTCGTTTTCGACCCCACTCGAAGGTTAAACTGTCGTATCAATCATGATGTATTAAAACATCCCCGGCAAACTTGGAATTCTGCCGCACAGGGAAGTTCTTAGAGCCCCGAGGAAGACACGATGTCGAGCATTTTTTTTTTTTTTTTTGCTTTTGCTCACCGGGCTCGACTCCGGGAGACTTCTTTTGGGGAGTGTTCGCGATAACTTAATGCGAGTCGTACAGGCAAGGCCGAACGCAGAGTCCCTAAAGTGATTCCTTCATTTTATAAACAATGCTAGAAGAGGATTTAGACCACTCAGCAGAAGAATGGGTTCGGGTGTTCAATGCACAACATTTTCGAGGAGACTGTTTTTAAAAAATAGGGTGGACCGACCAGTGAATGAACACTTAAGCGAATTTCCAATTTCAAAAATTTATAGCAATGGAAAAAATTGCAACATTTTTCACATGATAGTAAAAACACTTCAGATGATATGAGCAGTATTTAAAAAAAGAAATTGGGAGAGCTTTTATGGCTCTGCATCAGGATTTAAGGGGGGCTGAGACGGAAAAAAGTGTCAAGACCCAGCGAATGAACACCCCTGCCAGGGAACAAATGCAGTATTTTCTAGTCATTTTCTTTTGGCAAATGTGCAGGAAAGAGTTACTTCTGCTGATTTATCTAAAAAAAACGTCTCAAAACCATATTTTTACATAAAAAAATGAGGTGTTCACTCACTGGTCAGTCCAACCTATATACCAATTATTCATTGGTTCTCAAGAAATAGAAATAAACACAATAACGAACAAAAAACTAGGAGGAAACCCCGGCCACGAGCGCAAGACCTAGTGGGAGTACTGGTGAAAATTCAATTCCAATGCCCAATTTGCTGCTGACACACTGCTGATTGCATACTTAACAAGAGCTGCATACAAAAGAAAATCGTTTTTTAAGACAAAATTAACTGTATTTTGAAATCATTTTTACAAATTTATCTTTTGGATCAATAGTGGCTCTTAATCACGATGAGTCGGGGAGGGGGGGGAGCTGCAATGTGCAATCCATGGCATTTAGGCGTCAAATTTGGCACCTGGGAATCAAATCAAAATTGCCGGTCACAAAATGAGACTGACAATCACTTATTTCTAACACTTATTTCAGGATATTAGGTAAAAAGAATAACATATGTAACATTTCACGAGAATTAAAAACACTAAGGGCCATGCTCCACATCAGCGTAAAACGCGACCGAAACTTAAGGCAGAAACCGAAAATCTGGGTACTTTCCATAGGAACACCATTGAATCCATTTTACGCTTCTGCCTATTTTTTGAGCTTTACGTCGATGTGGAGCATGGCCCTAAGTATGTTTAAGAACTGGGTTGAATGAAAATATTTCTCTAAACAATATATACTTACCCTCAAGAACAGAGACCACAATGACATAATTAGTCGACATCGTATCACGGCATCATGAAACGTCAAAGCTGAAATACACGAACAATACATTCAGTAAGGACAAAATGACCCTTTGTGTTAAAGTAAAGCAGAAAAATTGCGTGCATGATATCAGTGAATTTGACAGGATGGGAAATATAACAGAGACGTGTCAAAAAACAGTAAATCTTCCCGACTTTACTGCCAAGACATCTTGACAACCACACAACTTCATAGACATGTTACGCTTCCTCGTAGATTTCCAGTTTTAGAGAGTGAATGAATGAATATCACTCCAGTTCACTGAAAGCCAAAGGGGGTCGATTGTCAAATCTAGAGAGAGCCCAAGGTGTTAGTTATAAATGAGACTAAAATCAAATTCATTGAGGAAAAACTTTGCATTCTCACGAGTGCCTACTCAAAGAGTGTGCAGTGCTTGTGCACCAACTAAAGTATTTGTGGGACAAGCCCTCCCCCATTATCAAGTCGAAGAAAAGAAGGAATAAATTTAAAGAAAATTATTAAACTTTTACTTTATAATGTTTTATAACTGAACTCTTTTTTTTTTCTTTTTGAGCCGAGATATACATAATAGATTTCTGCGATGATTATAGCTAAAAACAGAAGAGGTAAAAATTGGTGCAATTTATTCTACTTTGAAATTTCTCCGACATAGTCATCTTAACCCATTAATGCCTAGTGTCCCTTTTTAGGGACGATCCAAAAAGTGTCTGAAGTGACAAAAAATGAACATTTCAACCAAAACATAAAGTTCAATCATTACTTCAATACTGTTTCAATTCATTATTAACAGATTGCAGCACATAAACATGGTAAAGTGTGTCCCGTAGCCGTGTAACCAGTATACAAAATATCTTTGCAAAAAAAATGTCAGGCATTAATGGGTTAAAAAAGGACGACCTCCAGACTTCAGATGTGTGATAACAGAGAGTTGTTGGAAGCAGGTATATAAGCAAAAAACACAATTTAAAGTATTAAAACGTTTTTCTTGATCTTTTCTGTATAGATAAACTTATTTGCGGAATTAAAACGTTGACAAAGAAAAAGTCGATATTTTCCATTCTGTCAAGCCCAAAACCAGAATATATTGTTGAATTTGCAACATATGTTGCAGAACAGATATCTGAACTGCAGAACAGTTCTGTCCAAATGTGAGAGAAAATTCTAAAAAAAAATTCTGTAGAAATTCTAGATTTCTGCAATTAGTTTTTTTCAAACTAAAGACATGATTTTGTAGATATTCAGAACAATTCTGCAGATTCCTTCAAATTAGAAAATAAAGAAATAAAATTAAATTTCTGCAAATTATGCTATTGGGCAGAAAATAACAATGTCGAATTTTTTTCGCCATTTGCAGGAACTTTACTTCGAGTTGGAAAAAATCTGCGGAATTTGCACAAAATTACATGTCTAGTTAAAAGATATTTACAGAAATTCCACAGAAACTTCTTTGGCTACACCTGTTTTATGCCTTCAAGTATTAGCTGAAAATTAGCGGTCGCCACTCGCCACGTGGCGATTAAAGTTGCAAAAGTGGCGATTAAAAAATGTGGCATCGATCGCCACCCTCGGTCGCCACTCTAAACATTCCCAATCGAACCACATTTCCCCCCTCCTGTTCCGCGCTACTTCCATGTATTTCTTTCCCCACCTCTTCTCCCCATCGCTAGAGGGAGAAATTGAGCCACAACAGGAACCGCCATTCGTCATTTGCACTTTGAACCCTGCACGTGCCACCTGCTTTGGAATGGCTGCTCAGCGATCACGTGGGGGAAAGCGCAATATTGAAGAAGAGGAGTCACTTAAAATAACATCGTTTTTTGTTAAAAGGTGTTTAAATAAACAATTTAACTCTGGTTTCTTGTTTTTAGCATTATTTTTTACTCTATTTTTAAATGTTTTCAGTTGTTAACTAAAACTCATCATTATGAAATACAGTATTTTCGCGTAGCTAAGCCACGGCTTATAGGCTACACCATGGCGACTTATACGATGTAAAAGTTTTTTTTTTTTCAAAGTTCAGGTTATGTTTAGTTATTGCTTAAAAACGAAACAAATTCCAGTCTGACATCCAAAACCAGAACTGCAACGCCCTTGAAAAGATCTATTTTGAAAAGGGTGGTAGCATTTCTGCTTATTCAGATGTTGTTTTATTCTCCTAGATCCGATAAGGAAGTGGAATAAATTAAGAAAAAAAAACATCAACCATAACCAACATAACCAACGTGTCTAAGTGTCTAATAAATGAAAACAAATCCAAAGGGAAAAACAAATTAAAAAAAAAAACACACCACCTTGCCTGAGATGGAAGTAGGTTGCAGTAGAAACCAACTGTAGCAGAACAGGGTTACTATAAGTTGCAGTTATCGCCAAAATGTTGCAATGTTTTATTTATTTATAATATTGAAACACTGTTTTCAAATCAATGTTACTAATTCTTTGTCATTGTTTTTGAAGGATGTCAATACCAGTATACAGCGTAGGTGTAGGTGTAGGTTCTCGCAGATTGAATTTGTGACAGTTTTATGCAGCTTATACGCTGATGCGGCGTGTCTGATGAAAGGCATTTTTTTTTCTCTGGTATTTTGCGAAGTGCGGCGTATATGGTGGTGTGTCTTATCTACAGGAAAATACAGTACATTCTTTTAGTCAGAAAATCAGCAAATATATATAGAGAAGACACGTATAACTATGCATTTTTGTTCTATATAAAAAATGTTAGTTAAGTATAATGAATAGAGTATGAAACTGTTAATTACTTTTGACTTGATCTTATTTATGACTGAGCAAATGGGTAAATTTTGCGGTTCATGTAGAAATATATAACAGTTTGAGATGTTGTTTACAAAAAAAAAAAAATCATAAGGGTCCCTATGGCTTGATTGCAAAATCAGTTACTAATGCTCTAAAACTGAACTTTTCCTTGTTTTAGGCTGTACTTAAAGTTTAAATTATTTTCTGTCTCTTCTGTAAAATTTTGTGCTTTTGAGTTGTATCACCTTTCTTACGTGAGCGATATTCTGATATTTTTTTTTCGTTATTCATAAAAATTTGAAACATAAAGTGAAGCACCGTTTATACGATTTTAAAGGGACTGTATAAAGGAACATACAAATAAATATACAACTTGTTGGTTTACATCAATATGTATTGAACGCTTCTGGAACCCGTTTAAAAACATATAAAACGTAAAACGTATTAACAGTGCTTCGTTAGTTGCAGTTTTAAAAAGTGGCGACCAACTTTAAAAAGTGGAGACTAATATAATTGAGTCCACTGGCCACTGGCTACTAACCAAATTTCCCAGTTTTCAGCTATACCTTCAAGTGTCCTCCCTCGATGAAACCATTTCAGACTTTTTTTTGCAGTAAGACTGAGTACTGAACAACTACACAAATATTCCTTTCATAGTCCTGTATGAAAACACTTTGATTTCTGGATCACGGCTTTCGAAAATGGTCTCGATTCTATGTGCACAGTGCTCGAGGTACTTGCAGAACAATTTGATCAAATCCTTTTACGTTGCAGAATATTACAAAGTATTCTGCTCAAAAATATATATTGAATTATACAGGGTGTCCACTCCAATCGTGGACCAATAGCTAATTTCTAAACCGTTAGAGTTAAGCATAGAGTTTATTTAGGAAAAAATCTCCAAATTATGAAAGGAATTTTGGGTCTATTCAATGTTTTTCAAAAAATCAAATTTTGAAAGAGTTACGAAATTTAAATTTTTATACAGCCCCCAAGTCCTATCAATCATATTTAGTAAAACATTCCCGACACTGTAACGTTTAAAACTAAAAAAAAAATCACTCCTCTACCACAAAAATTGACCGAGTTATGACGTTTTGAAAAATCAAGATTTTGCATTATTTCATGACGTCATCAAGCGATCGCTTAAGGGACCTTATGCGAAATCCTTCAAAATCTTGATTTTTCAAAACGTCATAACTCGGTCAATTTTTGTGGTAGAGGAGTGATTTTTTTTTAGTTTTAAACGTTGCAGTGTCAAGAATGTTTTATTAAATATGATTGATAGGACTGGGGGGCTGTATAAAAATTTAAATTTCGTAACTCTTTCAAAATTTGATTTTTTGAAAAACATTGAATAGACCCAAAATTCCTTTCATAATTTGGAGATTTTTTCCTAAATAAACTCTATGTTTATCTCTAACGGTTCAGAAATTAGCTATTGGTCCACGATTGGAGTGGACACCCTGTATAAATTTTACATTTTCTGGCTACTTCATCCCTATTTGTACTGTATTGGACACCCCTCCCCTCCCTCTTCATGCACTGATTTTCAAAATCCAGTAAAACTCTCCTATTTCAGTTTAAAAAATCATTCTAAGTAAGAGACTTAGAAACTTGAAAAGGTCGTTTCAAAAAATAGTTCTTATATACTATATTATCTCCCATGCATCCTGCCAAACTAGTAATTCAGCTAGCCAGCAGCTCATTACAGAAAAGTATTTTGTTGAAGATTGAGTAGTATTGAAAATATTTACTAATCTATATACATAAATGGCTACTTCTATATCTATGTATGTCCGGGTAATCTTCAAAACTACTGGATCGATTTTAACCATTTTTTCACCATAGATACCTACATTAATAGGAATAAGGTTAGGCTGTAATTCATTTCTAAAAAACGTGATTAAAAAAGTTATCACGGAAAACAGCAAATTTCCTGTAATTCCCCATTAAATGATTAAATTTTCAACCCATTGTTGCGAAAATTTGTTGCCTCGAAACATTCAAAATTGGAAAGGAAATTTTTTAGAACGCCACAAATAAAATAAAGCATTTAAATTTTATTTCACGTCTTAAAAGTAAATTTTTTAGTTTATTGGGTATGGAAGATTTTGGTAATTTGAAATCGGGCGATCTATTTCAATTGGCGTCAAATCTTTAACACCAGCACATGTGTGATCGATCAGGACTTCTTTAAACACGCGTCACTTGACATACTCTTTATTCTCAAAGTAGAACGTGCAAGGCGAGGCAAGGCAGCTAGTTAGCAAATATTTTACAAACAGACTTTCACATCTCGCACTTTAGAA
>JAXGGA010017096.1:0-25140 GCA_038373865.1 Uloborus plumipes | reverse complement strand
ATTTCTTACCTTTGTCATTTTGAATTAAAACGTTAATTAAATTATTGAACTATTTAAAATTCCAAGACATTTATTTCTTACCGTTGCCATTTTAAATTAAAACGTTAATTAAATTATTGAACTTTTTAAAATTAAAGAGTGTTATTTCTTTCCGTTGTCATTTTGAATACGTGTTACAACAAAGTTCTAACAATTGTTTTTATTCTAATTAATGACTGATATTTTTTTCTCTGGTACCATTTTGAAAATGTGTTTTTAAATAAAATTGCAACTGCTGTTTTTAGCAGGGACTTTTTTTTGGCTACGATCCAAATATTAAAACAACTTTTTCGTTTAAAATTTTGCAATTAATTTAACAGGAAGAAAGCGTTTTGGAAATAATTGTTTTTGGTAAGGAATTTTATTTTTTATTTAGGAAGAGTGCTAAGTATGCACTACTAGACATCGTCTTTATTTCTGAGGAAGCATGTGCAAATAATTCGATTGACTTTTTGATGCAGGAAAGCTTTTTAGCGAGCCGCTTTAGCGGGGAGTAGTTTGTCGAAACTTTCCTTACTACTTTAAAGGCGAGCCGTCTTGGCGGCGAGTAGTTTTCTCACACTGCCTTCACTACATTAAAGCATGTGCAACGCCGGGCCACACAGCTAGTAACATATGAAACTTTGATGACTAATTCTTAAGTTTTAAAATCAGCTAAATTAAAAAAAAAGTATTCCAAATAAATTTTTCAATGCAATTATTTATTACTGGAATGTAATGTGCAGCAGTAATTGCAGTTAGTTGGCAAAAAAGTAAAAATGACAAGCACTACATTCTTTATTATCACTCTAATTTTGCAAATTTTCAATTCAAATTAACTATTGAAGTCGTTGCAGTCTTTGACCAATGGCTTCTGCAAGAGGTTAAACAAAGACCCACCTGCTTATGTAGACTATGACCTGTCCAATAAGACCTTTGCTTTGACTGTGCAAAATTAAAAAGTTTTATCTCTTTGGCTAATTTATTAAATTAGGTGATATATTGAAGGTAATCTAAGTGATGTATGGAAGCTCTGGAACCAATATCAACCTTGCAAATCCCATTCTTCAATTTTCCTCTGTGTATCATCCCTTCAGGAAAATAGACAATTTTGAAAAATGGTTGAGTCAAGGGCTATCTCTTCAAAGACAGACTTTAACATTAATTTGTATTTTCAAAAAAACAAAAAAATCTCTCTTGATTTGTGTTAAGTTTATGAATGTCTCAGTATTGAGAATTAAAAGGTAGGGAATGCTATTATTTGCATGCTAATTATTACTTTCTATAAAATTATTTAGTTAAGAGCTGTTCATTTTATTGTGGTTTAAAGACTCACCTTTTGTTCTCCATCATATTCGTCAAAACTAAAATGCATGTGAATCTGAACAAATTCAGACAGTTGGAACGTAAAAAAAAAAGATCAAAATTGGTATTTTTTAATTCATTAACAATGATTAAGTAGCCAATTTAAAAGTTTTAATACATCTTGTGAAGAAAAACCAATGATACGCTAGAAAACAAAATGTTTATTACAAAAGTTTTTAGCATTCTTAATCTGAAGAATTTGATTGAAATATTCCATTCATAGTTGAGTCATTCCATAATAACTAACATAATGTTTCCTGCTGTGATGACTAAATAAATATTTGAAAATACTCTAGTCCAGCATTTTGAATATTGAGAACCTCCCCGGGGTCTGTGCGCGTCAAGGTTTCCTTGTTTGCCTGCATGTACACCAAACCGCTGCTGTATTTTTAATGTTGTGTTTTAACTGTTAGGATGATCAAGACGAGAGGAAAAATGATGATAGAATCCCCCGAGGGGGTGGCGGTGGTGGACTAAGACGTGCTCCTAGGAAATTTTATCAACGATACTTCAGGCGTAGGCCTCGCCGCCCAAGGAGTGACACCGAGGGAAGCCAAAGCGGGGTTGAAGGGGACAATGCTAAGGTAGGTGTGATTAGGGTTTGAAAAAGCTCAGCCCACCTGGGTTTTTGATCAAATATGTTTTGCTTTGCTACTTTTATTTTTTGTAGAACTATATATAATTTTAAATCATGCATTTATATCTACAAATTATACTGTGAAAAATGTTAAAAAAGAAAAAAAATACTAAATGCATGAATTTAAAAATAAGAAATATTATCAAAATTATTTTTCTGTAACATGCTCATTTAAAAGCTAAGTTTTGAGATTAATATTGAAATTATTGTTAATTTAAAATTTTTATATTGGTTGTACTACATTAGCCCCCCCCCCCCCTGACTCCTTAAATGATGGGCCTGCTGGTAGTCAATCTGATCTTTATTGTCCACTATTAATGATTGATGCTGAAGGTTTTATTGCAGGCACATGCAGTGACCCGAGAGAGTACCCAAACAGCTGTGTTTGCCAGTTTTTCCAACTTTATTAGTTATATTTCATACAATATGTGGTATATGTACGCTTGCTTTAGAATTAGGAATGCCAATTGTAACCACTATCGTGCTCAATATATCATTATTTACGCAGAAACATAAATATCATATACATAACACGAATCAATTCTAGAAACACATCATAAATACAAAATCACAATGCGCTAAGATAGCAAATGGTGTCAAAAGTAAGCAGTGTTTTAAGATGCTTCTAAAATAACCAGAAACTTTTAAGAAACAAATAATATAATTATTTGACATTTTATTTACAAACGAATTCAATTTTTCATGCACACACAGCAGACTAGTCAATAACAATCAAAAAGCACGTTCCTGCCTTTCAGAGAAGAGCGATTAATATGAGAGTAGTTCAAAGACCTTCAATGGAATACAGCGATTCAAAAGCAAACTTTTCTCCCCAAACCAAGCTCCGAGATGCCTGCTTGGTTTCTCCAGTTTCGTACTTCTAGAGACGTCTACTATCATTGGACAGAAGGCTGGTTGACATGGTAACATCCCTTCATTCCTGTTTCTGCTTAGGACAGAGGACGGACACAGGACGAACGACATGGTTTGCCATTTTCTTGGCAAAAATGCGTATGGGGATTACAGTCTGAAAAGACTTATAGCAGTTTTTGGAACTCATAACTCATTTTGAATAACAGAATATACATATTCATATTAGTGTTCCTTGTGAGATTAAAAATGAGAAACTAAGATTATTTTATTGCTCTCAAAGAGTGCCCAAGTTTTTGCTTGGCTTGCTTGGGCGAACCGCACGTCACCGTTTTATTGTGTGTTAAAAAAGGTATTGTCTAAACTGAAACTTTTATATTACTTTGATCTGAATCGAGAATTAGTATTTTATCAGTGTAAAAAAGATCATGTTTTCAAATTGATCTGACTATTCCTTGAAAAAGCTCATTTCATCTCTTTTTTAAAAAGTGCTTTAAAAAAATTTTCAATTTTTTGTGTGTGCCATATTATAGCCATTCCAGACTGATGAGCCTAAAGCAGTAATAAAACTGCAGTCCTTGAAGCTGTAACAAGCTGTAGGTTATTTGCATGCAATTTTGCCATGGCTATAGCTGTTAATACTTGTTTGATCAGTGTTAGAAGTAAGAATTTAAATTTAAGCTTCATGATGAGGCCTGGGATACATTTCTAGGCATCAAAATGTAATTTATTTGCTATTTTTAATGATCGAAGTAATATGATCTAATATTTAGAAAAGTGCCAATTTGAGTCCCAAGTGAATTTTCACTAGTACATGGTCTGTCTTTTAAGTAATGAGAATAAGTCCGTAAAAAATAATTTATTAGAGATATCGCTACAAATATTTAGTAGTCTTCAAAATATACTCTTTGAGCATCTTCACACTTCTACAGGTGACATTTCCGCGCTTCGTGCGCCCCCTGGTAGCCACCAACTGAAGCATCCTTCACAGCATGCGTGCAAGCCCTTTTGCCATCATCTAGGGTCCCGTGGTGGCGCATTTTGGGGGCGGTTTTCACTTTAGGGAAGAGGAGAAGGTCTACTGGGGGGAGGGGGTCAAGGTTGGGGCTTTAGGGAGACTTTGGAAGATCATTTGAAACGGCCTCATGGTTTTGCTTTTAAACTTCCGTCAAAACTTTCAGCACGAGTTTGTCGCAAATCTTTCTCATCCCAAGATCCTCACTGATGATTTTGTGCACAACTATTTTATCCATTCCTAGCTGTTCTGCGATCATGCGAACACTTAAACGCAGGTCTGTGTTCAGGAAATTTCGCACACGTTGCTCGGTTTCTGCGGTTCTTGATGTTGATTGTGTGACCTGCAGTGGGTTCCTCCTCCACGCTCCCCTCGCCTTTTTTAAACATTTTATGGCATCTAAAACTTAAGCTTGCAATAAGCTTTCCCTGCCGTAAGCTTGCTGAATCATTCCACGCAAAATTTGATTGCGTAATGCTGTTCAATGTTTTGTCGCATTTTGAGCTTGCACACACTTTTTCGAAGACGTCTACGCCTCACGTGATTCCGCCTCAACTAAAGCCAGCAAGCTACTGCCGAATGAAGCGTTATCAAGGTCGAAGGCCACACTACCGACTACAACCGGTCGGAGTGCCCTCTGGCGTACAGCCGCGTCAGGACAAAAATATTCTCATTACTTAAAAGACAGACCTTGTATTTCAATAACTAGTTAAAAAAATAATTTTCCCCAGAAAGAAGACAAGGTTCTGCTTTCATTTCATCTAATAACATCAGAAAAAAAATTTTTTTTTCTTCAGAAAATATTGTTTTTATACATCAAAAATCAGATCGGTAACGTGTCCCCAGTAGCAAAGCTTAGCATGCAAACAGGTCATGCGCACTTTCTAACTTCCCAAAAAAACGCACTTGCACAAAAAACGATTCTATTTTTACCCCTTTGTTAATATTTTACTTCATTTTTGTTTTAATCGATTTCTGATTTTCTAGCCGATGCGAAATAAGCGTGTCCCAAGTTCCGCCGTCAGAGTGGTAACAATAACTTCCGATCTATGTTTAGGCTCCCAAAATCATTTCCTGCACCTATACCACGTGATACTGAGTACCTGGTGGGATGTTTTATCGAATCGTAATTAAAAATTTGCATTTCTGCATCTAAAATTGTAGGTAAGATTTTTTAAAGTGATTTTATAAAATGTGTGTCATTTGAGTCATCAGATCGGTAACACGCTCTAAAATGCGCAGTTTTTATTATTTTAAAATTATTTTATATATAAGTATAGTCCTTTATTACAAGTGAAAAAACCACGTGTTTGATTTTGGTTTAGTGCGATCGACTCGGAAATAAAAAAAAAAAAACTTTGTCAGTTTGTCAGATCGGTAACAGTCAGAGCGGTAACATTGAAAAACAGCGAATATGTTACAGAACTAACTCACACGTTTCAGAATTATAAAAAGCAAAAATCATAGGTTTTAGCCATATATTGAATATTTTTGTTCTTAAAAAATGAAAAGCAATGAGTTTTAGTACAATTGCTTCATTTGTGGTTTGTATGACCTAACAATAAAAGTTAGTAAAATAAGAAAAATTGACACTGCAGAAATTAAGTTAATTAATTATTATTATTTTATTTTATTTATTTATTTTTTTTTTTGGTGCTTCAATTTCTCATAACTTCGCTAAATAACTAGATAATAACTAGCATGCTAAATTTGAATTTCTGATCAAGAAATTAAATTTCCTGCAACTAATTAAAGAAAAGCAAGCAGCAGAGTTGTGTGTTGAAAAAGTTGAAGTTGTGTGTTGTTTCAAAACAAAACAAATGTTTTATTAGCTTGGATTTGGTAATCTCATAATTCATTTTATCTAAAAACCTTATCGCTCATTTTTATTTTCAAGAAATGCTTTTTTATAATGAAATTTGGTTTTTTTAGCCTAATATATATATTTTAATATAATTATCTTAATTCTATGTTAAAAATGCAAGGAAATGATATCATATTTAGAGATGTTAACGAAGACTGAAAGCATAAACTCAAATATGTAGCTCATATTAACATCAGATCTGTAACATTCATCAGATCTGTAACGGCTTAAAAGTGAGTAATCTAAGGAGGGGGTAAATAACTTCCTTGACCTCCCCCTTTTTATTTTCTTGCATTTAGACCCAATTTAGACTTAAAATCCAATGTTAGTTTTTTTCTGCAAAAAAATTTTTTTTTCAGAAAACTCCAACTTCAAATTGGCACTTTTCTAAATATTGGCTCATATACACATAAGAGGTATTTTTAGTAAATAGAACTATTACATATTGATAATATCATATTTAAAAGAAGTTGTAAAATATGTGTAGGATTTTTTTTTCATGTCAATAATAAAATTAATTTTAATTTGAAATTACTTTTAAACATTCATTCTTTACATCAGTAGATTGTCTCAATCACAATGAATCAGGATTTGGAAAGAAAATCTTTTATGCAAGACGAAATTTTCAGCATCAAATTTGTTGCCTGGGTTTGGATATCTAGTAGTCAAATCATTATGTTTTGGTCTCAAAATACAACTAACACTGAGTCTGCTATCTTTGCTTTTTTGTGTGCATAATTTTCTACCACACTTAATATTTGCTTTTGTACAGGACACGGAAGCGGACGACGAAGACCAGCAAGCTCGGGTCTCGGGATCTCGCCCGCGTCAGGCCTACAGACCCCGAATGGACCGCCGCAGACCGCGCAGAGGTGGCCACACCAGGACTCGCTCGGACCGCATGCCCAGGAACAAGGGGGAGGATGGAGACAACGGGAAGCTGGGCCACTCGGAAGATTACGAGTCAAAGTCCGAGGACCCGGGGAATAGATACGAAAACGATGCTGCTAATATTTCGTCTTCAGTGCCGACTTCCGGCGGGTCGGGTGAACCGTGTGATTCAGGTCATACAAATGAAGGCTATTCGAATGAGCAGTCATCTGCAGAGCAGGTGAGGAATTACTGTTGTTGTTGAAACTGTTTCTAGCTACTAGTTTTAATATGCTAAGATCCGACACAATGAAGGAGCACAAAAACAAGATTTGAACTATGCATGTGTGACCAAAACAAGTTCATTTGAACCTGTGTCAATTTACCAAAGTTCTTACAATTTTCTGTCACTTCTGTACCTGTCATTCAAGTTTTAAAATCTGGTTTCTGTGGAAATCTGTTGAAAAGTTCTGTGACAAAATAAATAGTATCAAATTGGAGTACTTCATGAGAAATAATTCATAGTTCTTAAGAGAAGTTAAGAGCTCCTTTTCAGTTAGTTTCATTAAAAAGAAAAGTCCATGATTGCTATTTTGTCCACTCTTCTGTAAAATGTCCGGAGCGCTGAAAGAAATTGGGCAAAATGGATGATATTGGAAAAAATGAAAATGCACTGATTTTCTATATGCTTGAAAAGAAAACTGTAGCTTTACCGCAAGTCTATTACTTGGTTTAAAAAAAGATTTTCTTTTTTTTTCTTTTAAAAGAAGACTTGAAATTTAAATCAAATTAAATTTTTTAAGCTTCAAATCTTATTTAAAAAATATTTTTTCAACAAACTTTTGTTTTTTTTTTAAATTATTATTTTATTTTGTTGTATATAACTAAAAGTATGTGAAATTAATATTTTTCAAAATATAGAAGAGCATGTTTCTGCACCAAAAATTTAATAAATGGCATAATGCAGGTTTTACACAGGATTGTAAAATTTCAGAAAATGCTGTGGGAAAATATATTGTTTTCCTTTTTTCCTGCTTTATACCGTAAACTTAGGGGGAGAAAACAATATTATCTTTTCTAATAGTATAATCTTGGGTTTTATTATTTATGAGCTTCCTTACTTACTTTATAACAAAATTATAATAATGCAATTTCTGTTCATCATAAACCCAAGATTTGTTCCAGTGCTCAGATTTTATGATTAGTTAAGTGATTAGTGAAATTATTTTTAATCCTTAGATTGAAGCATATCTTTCTCTTCCTTCTAGTCTGCTGTGAAATGTGAAAATACATCTCCTGTAGAAGCCTCTTCGAATGAAGCAACAGTTTCTGCCTAACAAACGGAGCCACACCATTTTTTGTGCTCTTGATGAGTCTTAATAGACTGCCTGCTTGTCATGTCATTAACAACATTGAGATTTTGAAACTACTACTTTGTAATTGTTAAGATGCTGTGATTTAAATGCATTCGAACAGCCAAGGCATAGCTTTTATCCAGATAGCTGTTTGTCAAGTTATACCTTCAATGGGTTGATTTAAAAGATGCCGAGTAGCCAAATTACTTTGAAAAGTTTTAATTTGAATGCAATTACTTATTTAAATATTACCATTTATTCACATTGAACACGAGTTTTTGACTGAACTAACATCACGGATGTAACTTTGGCTCTTGTTTATTATCCTAATTTATTTTTTAAATTCTTGAAAGTATAAAGTGTAGAATTTGATGAATTTTATTTTGACTGAAAGCAGACACTTTGTATACTTGAAGAAGAAAAGTTTATAAAATGAATTTGAATAAAATTCTTCATTTCACAAAAAATGCTGCATCCTTATTTTTGTGTTGAAAGCACCTGAAGTTATAATTAATGATCGCTGTATCCATCTCCCTCTTATCTTATTATTAGGATCAGGATTATGAGCACAATAAAATCGTCTCAATATGCTCTAAAAATGTCTTGTTTAGGCAAATAAAAGTTTTGTTCCGAAAACAGGAATGGCCTTTCTATTATCTTAAATTTTTGGCATATGCACTAAAACAATATAAGAATTAACAGAAGCTCGATAAAATCTAGAAAAGCTCTCAAGTTGCTCCCTCCCTCCACCTATTTTCATTTGCTTCTTTTTAAACAAAATACACTAGGTGGCCAAAAGTATCCGGACACTTTCAAGAATTCACATCTTTACATATAGCTCGAGAAATAAGTGGTCAATTGTTCTTCAACTTTAGTCATACAAAATATAGGCTTCACCGAACATTTCCAAGCTGAAATTAAATTACTCTTGCATTTGGGGGACGACAAGAAGGGGGGTCGGAAGAAAAACCGCTTTTTGACCATAACTCTTCAAAAATAGCTCGGAATAAGCTATAAATTTCAGTAATTAATTATCATACTATGTATAATTATTGTACAAATTTTTATGAACGTATCACTCTTACTTCTGAAGATATGAAACTTTTTTTTAAAAACGGCAAATTTATTTGAAGGGTTTTTGCTCATAACACGCAGAGTTTTTCATCAAACCTTATCAAAACTTCAGGAAAGATGACAAAATAAAAGAGAAAGAACATACTAAAACGGTAAAAAAAAATATTAAAAATCCGATGAGATATGAATGTTAAAAGGAAATAATTTCTCACGGAACATGCGCGAACGACAGAAATTTATAACTATAAAAATATTGTAGCCTGGTTTATACTGCATCTTATTAAAAAAGTTTCAGTTGAATATCATGAAAATTTAAAAAGATATCAGCGATCTAGTGAGCTGTATTTCATTCATTCGCAGACAATACGTAAATAGTGAGGGTCTGTCCACAAAAAGCTATTTTTAAATTAAAGGTTACTGCATCATCGTTCAAAACCAACGTTTCAGGGAGTGTCCGGATACTTTTGGCCACCTGCGTATAAGGTCTTTTTGGCCGAATAGGTGAAATGTGACTTCTATGCCGAATATAAATTTTCAAACTCTATACAATTCAACATTGAAAAAAACTGCTCGATTGTCACCACACTATTTGTGGATAACCCCTCGCCATTTATGTATTGTCTGCGAATGAATGAATTACAGCTCACTAGATCGCTGATATCTTTTTCAATTTTTACGATATTCAACTGAAAGTTTTTTAATAAGATGAAGTATAAATCAGAGTACAATATTTTTGTAGTTATAAATTTCTGTCGTTCGCGCATGCGCCCTGAAAAAATATTTCCTTTTAACGTTCATATCTCATCGGATTTGTAATATTTTTTTTTTACCGTTTTAGTATGTTCTTTCTCTTGTATTTTGTCATCTTTCTTGAAGTTTTGATAAGGTTTGATGAAAAACTCTGTGTGTTATGAGCAAAAACCCTTCAAATAAAATAGCCGTTTTTTAAAAAATATTTCATATCTTCGGAAGTAAGGGTGGTACGTTCATAAAAATTTATACAGTAATTATACATAGTATGCTAATTAATTACTGAAATTTATAGCTTATTCCGAGCTATTATCGAAGAGTTATGGTCAAAAAGCGGTTTTTCTTCCGACCCTCCTTCTTGTCGTCCCCCAAATGCAAGGGTAATTTAATTTCAACATGGAAATGTTCGATGAAGCCTATATTTTGTATGACTAAAGTTAAAGAACAATTGATCACTTATTTCTCGAGCTATATGTAAAAATGTGAATTTTTGAAAGTGTCCGGATACTTTTGGCCACCTATTGAAGTTTTTGTATTCTGTGTTTTATTTTAAGAATCTAAACCTTTGAAAAACGAAGTAATATTGCAGTTATTTTGAACACTTTTGCCGTTTCAAGGCATTATTATTAAATGATTATTATTATTATTCAAAGATGAACCACAAAAAAATTTACAATTGCATATGCACCTGCACTTATGCATTTACATATAATCTGGGCTCTAATTATTATACTATTACTTCTGTAGCTGGATCTAAAGATATAACAAGAAGTTCTGTCAAGAACTAAACGAGCCTACTTTCCCGTACATCGACATCGGCATTCTAGCATCTAATCAATATTCTCTTGAATATCTGAAACTGAAAATTATGTCAAACATACCTTTATAGCACTTAAAGCTGATTTCTAAAAGCAAAATATAACCCTCTAATCAGATGAAATGGACACGTAAAAAGTAAATAAACGAGTAAATAAAGTTTTGTCTCACCTTTTAAAGAATGTAACTGTTATAGTTCTTCCGTAGAAAAATTTCACAATCTTTTTCAAAAGAAAAAAAATAATAAATAAAATAAAAGTACAAAGAACATCAAAACACATTTTATCAAAGAAAAAAAAAACCTCGTTCGTTAATAAAATGTCTCGAATTTTAGTTTTAATCCGTTGCCAGTTATTAAATATAAATAAAGAATAAAATGCTCTAGTGAATGAACAATTTTTGTAATAAAAAAAAATATCGTCTGCCAAAAAATAAATAAATAAATAAAAATAATAATAATTAATTAAACAAAAAAAAAAAGAATAAATCAACAAAAAATCGTCTGCCCAGTCAGTCATTTTTTTCTGAGCCTGCATTTCTGCCATGTTTGCGGAGTCGGAATCAGAGTCCTCACAGAAGATTTTTCAGAAAAGTACTTACATTTTTTATCAAAACCGTTTTCTTACAAAGTTAGTTTGAAGGAAATCCGCCTTTAAGTTCAAAATCAACATTCAATTTAAATTTCCCAGTAGGCGCTCATGTTAAAAAATTTTCTGAAGGGTTCATCATTGAACGAAAAATAGTTCAAATTGAAAAGTGAAATATGGGAATGAGTCTCTCCGAGATCTTTCGAACAAAAAAAGTTTATTCAATTCAGACGGTTCACTTAAAAGTTATTAGGTGGAGAAAGGTTGCTTGAGCGGTTCAATGTTGAACGAAAAAATGTTCACATTGAAAATTTAAATACGGTAATGAAGTATCCTTGCCGAGATCTTTCGAACAAAAAAAAGTTTGTTTAAATCGGACTGTTCACTCAAAAGTTATTAGGGGTGAGAGCTTGTTTGAACAGTTCAATGTTGAACGAAAAATCGTTCAAATCGAAAATGTAGATACGGGAATGAAGTATCCTTGAAAAGATCTTTCGAACAAAAAAAAGTTTGTTCAAATCGGACAGTTCATTCAAAAGTTAGTATCGCGGGACCGGTTGTTTGAACGGCTCAAAGTTGAACCAAAAATTGTTCAAATCAAAAAATCAAATATAGGAATGAGCTGTACTCGCCGAGATCTTTCCAACAAAAAAAAGTTTGTCCAAATCGGAATGATCATTCAAAAGTTATTAGGGGGGGACAGACAGACCGACAGACCGACACACAAATTCCCCATCTCAATACCCTACTTTCAAATTTTTAATTTTTCGATATTCATTTTACCTATTTATTTTTTTAACTTGGCGATATTTTTTGGACTTGGCGATATTTTTTCGATGCATTAAGCTACTTTTCATACTTTTTTCGTCTTTCTTTTATTTTTAACGGGAAAGTAGGCTAAAAAGGGTTCCTGTTCAGGGCCTTATTTAAGGGGTGAGTTTTTAGGGTTCACACCCCCTCCAAAATTTTTAAGCCTATTTTAGCTTTAAAAAAAACCTTTTCACTCTTTTGCTAGATAAATTATTGTTTAATTTTTTATTTACTTATTTATATTTCAACTTCATTTGAAAAAGGAAATTATCGTTATTGAATAATTTTACGAATGAAATTTTTTATCTGTAGTAGTGTTTTGAAGCATCATTTCTTATAGAGCAATACACCACTTTTGGCAATTTCGAATTTTATGGCACTATATAGCCTAATTAAGCTATTGCACCATAAAACCAAATAAAACCAACCTTTCAATTTCCATAGCGTAACCAAAACCAAAATTCTTTTAAGTTTGAAAGTGTCAAACTCTATAATTTAGCATATTTTATAACTGTCATTAAATAACAATTTCAAAAGTATTACTTTTATTACTACTACTATGCACGTATGTGAATAAACGCATCTATCCTATTGAGTGATTAAAAGACATCGAACATTTAACAGAAGCTATGTTATGCAGGGTACATATCAGATTTTTTTCCCACTTCATTAAAAATATACGTGGTCTTCTTTTTTACATTTTTCGTGTTAATGCCCTTTTAGCCTCTATTGTAACAAAAGCAATATAATATGGAATATAAAATCAAATTCAATTAATCATATTGGTGGATCATATATATACACTGAAGTGACAAAAGTCATGAGATACCTCTTAATATCGTGTCGGCCCTCCTTTTGCCCGGCGAAGTGCAACAACTCGACGTGGCATGGACTCAACAAGTCGTTGGAAGTCTTCTGCAGGAATATTGAGCCATGCTGTCTCGATAGACGTCCATAATTGTGAAAGCGTTGATGGGGCAGGATTTTGGGCACGAACAGACCTCTCGATGGTGTCCCATAAATGCTCAATGGGATTCATGTCGGGCGATCTAGGTGGCCAAATCATTCGTTGGAATTGTCCAGAATTTTCTTCAAACCAATTGCGAACAGTTGTGGCCCGGTGACATGGCGCATTGTCATCCATAAAAATCCCATCGTTGTTTGGGTACATGAAGTCCATGAATGGCTGCAAGTGATCTCCAAGTAGCTGCACATAAGCATTTCCAGTCAATGTTCGGTCCAGTCGCACTAGAGGACCAAGTCCATGCCATGAAAAAACAGCCCACACCATCTGGGAGCCACCACCAGCTTGAACAGTGCCTTGCTGACAGTTTGGGTCCATGGCTTCGTGGGGTCTGCGCCACACTCGAACCCTACCATCGGCTCTTACCAGCTGAAATCGTGACTCATCGGACCAGGCCACGGTTTTCCATTCATCTAGGGACCAACCGATATGCTCACGTGCCCACGAGAGTCGCTGCAAGCGATGTCGTTCTGTCAGTAAAGGCACTCGAGTCGGTCTTCTGCTGGAATAGCCCAAGAAATCCAAATTTCTCCGCACAGTTCTAGCAGACACGTCCATTGTACGTCCCACATTGATTTCTACGGTGATTTGACGCAGTGTTGCTTGTCTGTTAGAATTTACGACTCTTTGCAGACGTCGCCGGTCTCGATCTTTAAGTGCAGGCGGTCGACCACTGCGCTGTCCATGGTGGGATGTTATGCCTGAAATTTCATACTCTCGGCACACTCTTGACACAGTGGATCTGGGAATGTTGAATTCTCTAACGATTTCCGAAATGGCATGACCCATGCGTCTAGCTCCAACTAACATTCCGCGTTCAAAGTCTGTTAATTCACGTCGTGCGGTCATCATCACGTTAAAACCTCTTCACATGAATAACTTGAACAGAAATGAAAGCTCTGTAAAAGCACTGCGCATTTATACCTGTTCTATGCGATGCTACTGCCATCTGAAAATTTGCATATTGCTATCCCATGACTTTTGTCACTTCAGTGTATATATATATATATCAGGGGTGATTGTGTTCCGATATTTTACCGGATTTCCGGTATTTTCATGATTGATTCTGGTATTTTCATGCTCGAAAATACCGGAAATAAAATATTCTCAATTATGCTTTTGTCTTCCCACCTTCGGTATTTTTTTTATTTTTCGAATTTTATAATCACTAACTAGCTGCCAGGGCAGCTAGATTAGCTTCCTGCGGCATGTTGTTGCATAACGTCCCCCCTCTCTAACTTTTACCTCATGCTGAAGTTATATTATTTGATATAATTTAATGTTCATTCGATTTCAAGACATACCATGCACGTGGCTCGGCATTGCACGGGCACTTCGTGCCTTGAAAGTGGTGAAGAAAATTTCAAGAAACTACTCCCCGCCAAGGCGGCTCGCTAACAGACGCTTCACGCCTTTACTTTTTTCTTATATAAAAAAAATCATTCGAATTATTGAGATGCTTCGCGCTTTCAAGATGGTAAGGAAAGTTTCAGTAAGTTCAGCTCGCTCAAAGAAAAAAAGCATACATAGACACTCAGTTTTTAATATAAGTAGATGGCTTTTCAACAAATGAATGTTTCAAAATATTACAAGTAGCTTGCGATAAAAATTCTACGTAAGTGGCCCGCTTATAAGTTTCGTGTTTGATTTAGTTAAGCCTTCATTCAAAATTCTCATTATCATTGTTATTACTGTTTCATAGCAACGACGGTTTCCAAGAATGGATTTCATATTTAATCATTTATTAGGCTTAATCGCTTTAAACTTGACTACTTATTAATTGATATCTTCGCTAATTAAAATCGTATAATTATATAGATGGAAACTAATGAAGCCTGAAAAATTACCTATCTATATGTACCTGGTTCGACTTTCAGTTCATTGGCGTTCAGGAGAAAGAAGCGTGACATAGATAGATAGTTAGAAAGAAAGATAGAAAGAGAGATACTCAGTTTTTAATATAAGTAGACTAGCTGCCAGGGCAGCTAGATTAGCTTCCTGCGGCATGTTGTTGCATAACGTCCCCCCTCTCTAACTTTTACCTCATTCTGAAGTTATATTATTTAGTATAATTTAATGTTCATTAGATTTCAAGATATACCACGCACGTGACCCGGCGTTACACGGGCACTTCGTGCCTTGAAAGTAGTGAGGAAAATTTCAAGAAACTACTCCCCGCCAAGGCGGCTCGCTAACAGACGCTTCACGCCTTTACTTTTTTCCTATATCTTCGCTAATTAAAATCGTATAATTATATGAATTGAAACTAATGAAGCTTGAAAAATTACCTATCTATCGGTACCTGGTTCGACTTTCAGTTCGTTGGCGTTCAGGAGAAAGAAGCGTGACATAAATAGATAGTTAGAAAGAAAGATACTCAGTTTTTAATATAAGTAGATAATATTCATCGAACAAAAATGTTAAGATGCCATTCTTTTTTTTTTTGACTAAAAACTATTTGAAACTATTCGAATGTATGAAATGTGTCTTTTGTTAGTTTTGAAAGGCAATTTATTCACACACACACATTTTCTCTTCAAAACTTTCAGGTATTTTTTCATGAACTCACAATCACCCCTGCACCAGCCATGATGAATGTATCATTTTCTACCGGAATAAAACTTTAATGAATAAAACCTTTATGTGTAATGAGCGCTGGACTTCCAGCCTTTTAACTAACAAGGTATGGCACTTACAGCGTTCCCCCCCCCCCCGCCCCCCAAAATATGATGGCACTTTCAGCTTTTCACATGCAAAATCAAGTTTTATATACTGGGTGTCCACTCCAATCGTGGCCCAATAGCTAATTTCTAAACCATTAGAGATAAGCATATAGTTCATTTAGGAAAAAATCTCTAAATCACGAAAGGAATTTTGGGTCTATTCAATGTTTTTCAAAAAATCAAATTTTAAAAGAGTTACGAAATTTAAATTTTTATACAGCCCCCCAGTCCTATCAATCATATTTAGTAAAACATTTTTGACACTGTACATTTAAAACTAAAAAAAAAACACTGTTCTATGACAAAAATTGACCGAATTATGACGTTTTGAAAAATCAAGATTTTGAAGGATTTCGCATACGATCCCTCAAGCGATCTCTCGATGACGTCATAAAATAATGCAAAATCTTGATTTTTCAAAACGTCATAACTCGGTCAATTTTTGTGGTAGAAGAGTGATTTTTTTTAGTTTTAAACGTTGCAGTGTCAAGAATGTTTTACTAAATATGATTGATAGGACTGGGGGGCTGTATAAAAATTTAAATTTCGTAACTCTTTCAAAATTTGATTTTTTGAAAAACATTGAATAGACCCAAAATTCCTTTCGTAATTTGGAGATTTTTCCCTAAATAAACTGTATGCTTATCTCTAACGGTTTAGAAATTAGCTATTGGGCCACGATTGGAGTGGACACCCTGTATGTACGATTAAAAAAAAATTCTTGAAAAGCAAAAATAAAAATATATTTCTTATTTTTAATGAGTTTATTCATTTTTATTGAATACTGAAATTTTTACTTTGTGGCACTTTCAGCCTTTTCCATTTTCATTGCACAATTCTTTTTATTGCTGTTTTCGAAATCATTTATTGATTACTGAAACATTTGGCCTATAACGATACTTGCGACTGTCTTTTCATCAAAGTTTTTCTCTGGAATTGCATACCAAGTAAGCAAGAAATCGTTAAGTGGGTTGTGACTTTAATAAGTAAAAGTATAATTTGTAAAGTATAATTTAACTTTGCTTTTTGATTTTCATCAATGTCTGTAAATATGCTTCATAATATAGTTCATTTCAGTATTCAGACTGCTCGCGTATGAGCGCATGTTTTTTTTTTTTTTCTCGATTATTGTTTAGAGAAAAGAAAATATAACTTGTAATTTATTTTTAAAAAATAGTTTAAAAAATAGTTTATGTATAAATTTCATTTGATTTAGTTCAGAAATAATTGTTTTCTGTACAGTTTTCAGTTGTCCTTACAATTTTAACTACCAGTGTACAATTCTGGACAAAAAAGTCCAGCCAATACCAATTTTTCTATGATGATAAAATAAATGTTAAATGAAAGTAACATCATTGTCAATCAATGTGTAAGTAATGGTTTCTATTCTCGCTCCTTTAACTGTAACCCTAAGGTGATTGTGTTCCGGTATTTTACCGGATTTCCGGTATTTTCATGATCGAAAATACAGGAAATTAAGTTTTTTTAATTATTCTTCTATCTTCCCACCTCCGGTATATATATTTTTTTTGCTTTTCCGAATTTTCGGTGATTATACCGATAATTATTAATAATATTCATCGAATAGAAATGTTAAAATGCCATTCTAATTTTTTTTTTTACTTTTATAAATTATTTTATTTGCATCTTCGATTTTGGTGCCTTCATTTTAAACAATGCAATCGATTTGCATCCGATATAAGAATCAAATTTCTCTCATTTTTGATGCTTATTACCCTTAGTTAGGGGACAAATGAATGAAATATATAAAAAAAAAATTTTTTGTATTTTTTTTTTTTTTGAGATAATTTGTAAAACACCAGCTCAAAAGTAACTTTATTTTACTCGTTTACAATTTAATTAAATACATACATAATATTTTGACCAAAAACTATGTGTATGTCTAACTATAAAATTAGGTGTGCTTAAGTAATAGGGGCCTTGGTTTACACCCCCCCCCCACACACACACACACATTTTCTCGTTAAAACTTTCAGGTATTTTTCATGAACTCACAATCACCCCTGATATATATACATGAAGGTTTTTTTGACAAATTCTAACAATATCTGTATATATATATATATATATATATATACACTGAAGTGACAAAAGTCATGGGATAGCAATATGCAAATTTTCAGATGGCAGTAGCATCGCATAGAACAGGTATAAATGCGCAGTGCTTTTACAGAGCTTTCATTTCTGTTCAAGTTATTCATGTGAAGAGGTTTTAACGTGATGATGACCGCACGACGTGAATTAACAGACTTTGAACGCGGAATGTTAGTTGGAGCTAGACGCATGGGTCATGCCATTTCGGAAATCGTTAGAGAATTCAACATTCCCAGATCCACTGTGTCAAGAGTGTGCCGAGAGTATGAAATTTCAGGCATAACATCCCACCATGGACAGCGCAGTGGTCGACCGCCTGCACTTAAAGATCGAGACCGGCGACGTCTGCAAAGAGTCGTAAATTCTAACAGACAAGCAACACTGCGTCAAATCACCGTAGAAATCAATGTGGGACGTACAATGGACGTGTCTGCTAGAACTGTGCGGAGAAATTTGGATTTCTTGGGCTATTCCAGCAGAAGACCGACTCGAGTGCCTTTACTGACAGAACGACATCGCTTGCAGCGACTCTCGTGGGCACGTGAGCATATCGGTTGGTCCCTAGATGAATGGAAAACCGTGGCCTGGTCCGATGAGTCACGATTTCAGCTGGTAAGAGCCGATGGTAGGGTTCGAGTGTGGCGCAGACCCCACGAAGCCATGGACCCAAACTGTCAGCAAGGCACTGTTCAAGCTGGTGGTGGCTCCCAGATGGTGTGGGCTGTTTTTTCATGGCATGGACTTGGTCCTCTAGTGCGACTGGACCGAACATTGACTGGAAATGCTTATGTGCAGCTACTTGGAGATCACTTGCAGCCATTCATGGACTTCATGTACCCAAACAACGATGGGATTTTTATGGATGACAATGCGCCATGTCACCGGGCCACAACTGTTCGCAATTGGTTTGAAGAAAATTCTGGACAATTCCAATGAATGATTTGGCCACCTAGATCGCCCGACATGAATCCCATTGAGCATTTATGGGACACCATCGAGAGGTCTGTTCGTGCCCAAAATCCTGCCCCATCAACGCTTTCACAATTATGGACGTCTATCGAGACAGCATGGCTCAATATTCCTGCAGAAGACTTCCAACGACTTGTTGAGTCCATGCCACGTCGAGTTGTTGCACTTCGCCGGGTAAAAGGAGGGCCGACACGATATTAAGAGGTATCCCATGACTTTTGTCACTTCAGTGTATATATATATATATATATATATATATATATACAGTGGCGGATCCAGAAAAAATCTAGAGGAGGGGCACAAAATCACAGTTTAATTTTTTAACTAAAAATAATAATTATTGCTAAAAGCAAACAACTGTCGTACACTTATGTATTATCATATATTTCCTTACCTTTCGGCTCCTGGTATTAATGGCATTCCATCAAGCAGTCATGGTATAGTATGACTCTGGCAGTAGAAGGTGTCCTTTGAAAGTGTTTATTTTTTGTGGATACCTTGCATAAGGGGAACGTTATTGGTTTGAGTTTGAATACGTACGCAACATTATTTCATTCAGCAAAGTGCTTGTAAATGAATAAAAAAGAACTCGGAACACGAGAAAATATCACTGAATCTACTTTCCCATAACGGTTAACACATAACAATATTATAGCTAAAGTGCTTTGGATGACAACTTTTTTGATGAGTCTGAATTCGGAAGAATGCACAGATATGGCGCCGTATCATTCAGACAAGTATCAAAACATATTTTATTGTTTGAAGAAATGTAGCCCTAACAAAAATGTATTAAGTGAGTAGTTTTTCCCTTTGACTGAGTTTAAGGAATAAAAAACTAAATGCCTGAAAAAGCCAAACGCAAAAACATACTTCCACCCAACCGCTTGTTTTACGTCTCCCTCCTCCTTTTTTTTTTTGCAAATACAAGGTAGGCAAAAATACGTCAAAGCAGAGTGCCTTTGCTTTTAAAAGATCTGGCGCCATGGAATAAGTTTGGGACATTCGTAAGTTCCGAAGATCAATAAATAAAAGGAAAAAGAAAAATAAACCGACACATTTTTCTCACAACGGAAAAATGAAACTATTTATTCATTACTAAAAGTAAATCAAAGCATAAAAGCAATTGTGACAGTTGCATTTTTTTTTGCTAATTATCAAATAGGTCTGTCACGGTATTAATATTTTTTTTTCTTTTACGATTCCGTTGCCAAAAAACTGTTAAAAAATATTTAAAAAAATGCAAAACAGATGTATTGAATCGTCCCCGATAATTTTATCGGCGTTTCGTGTTTCAGTTTGGGTTTTAGGCTCTTCGAAAATATATGACAGAGGGGGCACGTGCCCCCGTGCCCCTCCCGCTGGATCCGCCACTGTATATATATATATATATACACACACACACACACACACACACACACACACATACAGCCAGCAGTTGTTGGAATTTGCCAGAAACCCCTTCATTTTCACCGGGTATATTTTTGCATATGTAGATTTGAAACATCCTCTGAGTGAAGTTTATTTTGATGATAGCTGTAGAAATATTGGTTATATTAAGAGACTGGAAAAGTAATGTCTTTTTTTCCCTTCAAACTAACAAAAACGTTTTTATTTTTAATTAATAATGAAATTCTCTTGGTATTAAAAATTTTTGCCATCTAATGTGAAATTAAAATAAAATACAGATTGACAAAAAAAAAAAAAAAAACAATTGGTTTCAATCCAAAATGTCTGGAAATGGCATTTTTGTTGTCAAACAATTTTTCAAGTTCCTTGTTACATAGCATTCTGAATAAAGGGAAGTCGGATGCTGGGTGAGTATGGTGGATCACTCAACACACAAAAATTCATTTTTTCTACGCTTTGTGTTGAACAGTGTATTCTTATATTATCATGCCTCAGAACCACTTCTTCTGTCAACAATCACTGGACTCTCAACATTGCACCATTCAACATGCAAATCAGTACGAAAAATGGTTTTTCAGATCGCCATGACGATTAGACTAACTTTAGCTCGTTGTTTCTAATATTTTATTTAGAGACATAAAATTTTGTTGTCACACTTACAAATCGTCGTGGTCTGAGTTCTTTTTTTCTTTTAAATCATAACTAAAACATACAATGCAATTTGTGGTTTTAAATCTTTTGTCTTTTCTCCTTATTTAGTAAGGAGAAAAGACAGTATAAGTATTAGATAAAAAAAGAATAGTATGAAAAAATATTTTTAAATATTTCTAAAAAATTCATTTTTTATTTTTAAAGGCCAGTTGTGAAAGTGCACCATCCCGTCATGTAGGCCTCTGCCAGCAGACCCGTCATTTAGTTGGATCAATTACCCCCCACCCCCCCTGACTTTGAGAAATCAATGTATTTTCAAACAAGTGGGCGTGATTGTTGTTTTCTGATGAAAGTGCATTGTGTTTGCACCCTCTGGAAAAACTTGAAATCACTGACCTGTCTGCCAGCATTTTTGGACACAAGCATGAAGTTAATATTTTTGTGACGCATTTTTTTAGCTAAAAATATTTTGTAATGTCTTTTTTTTTTTTTTTTTTTTTTGTTCATGAAATTTTATTTTTCAATCCATAGGGTGAAATTTCTCCCTACTAGGGCTGCGACATCGATGTCGATGTTTCAGAAACATCGATGTTTTTGTTAAAACATCGATGTTTTTAACATCGATGCTTTGATGTCGATTTTTTTAAAACATCGATGTTTTGGGTTCGATGTTTTTTCCGATGTCGATGTTTTTTCATTTTGAATTAAAAATGTAATAAAATTTCTCTCAGAGAAGTGTCATCGATGGAAAAATATCATCTTGAATGAAAAAACCATTAACTTTTAAAAATAGACCCAACAACATTCAATTTCGGAAATATCATCACCAATGTCGTAAGCCTAATACATACGATATTCACCCAGAATTAATGTCTGATAAAAAAAAAAGTGCAGGAGCCCTTTAGTTATCATTTATTGAATCTCATTTTCAAGTCTAAACAGTCTGAATTCCTGTCAAACATGCAAAAATTTGGCTACATTTGTAAAGTACTACAGATGAGCTCCTGTGATCTACAATGCGAATTAAGCTCTTTATGTCTTTCATCCGCAATGTCTTGAAAATAGTACAGAAAAAGAAAGAAAAGTAAATCTGCTGCTGCCGGTGTGCCTGGAATTTCCAAAAACTATACCTCTTTTACCGAATAATGAATGCATTTCAAATAAACAGACGGTTTTTTTCTTAACACATCATAAACATTAACGGCGACAGGAAACCTTCTGTCGCCGTTATGTTTGATTATGTTTGATTTTTGCAGTTACTTGCAAAGTGCGGTGTTGTACGTAATTTCACTTATACGTAAATTCACATTTCTTCCTAATAATAATTGTTCATTGTTTGGAAAAAAAAATTGTGTTTCATACAATCAAAATTTTTCTTTCTCATCATAGAACTGACTGACAGCAAGTGCTATGATACATTTTTTTCTTGGATTCATTTTCGAGGTAGATTAATTTTCAGTATTATTCAAATAGAAAATATTTCCTTTTTAGCCTACTTTCCCGTTAAAAATAAAAGAGACGAAAAAAACATTAAAATTGGCTTAATGCATCTAAAAATATCGCCAAGTCCAAAAAATATCGCCAAGTAAAAAAAGCAAGTCAAAAAATCGAAACAAAAACAATGAAATAAATATCGAAAAATTAAAAATTTGAAAGTAGGGTATTGAGATGGGGAATTTGTGTGTCGGTCTGTCGGTCGGTCGGTCTGTCGGTCTGTCTGTCCCCCCTAATAACTTTTGAATGAACATTCCGATTTGGACGAACTTTTTTTTGTTGGAAAGATCTCGGCGAGTACAGCTCATTCCCATATTTGATTTTTTGATTTGAACAATTTTTGGTTCAACTTTGAGCCGTTCAAACAACCGGTCCCGCGATACTAACTTTTGAATGAACAGTCCGATTTGAACAAACTTTTTTTTGTTCGAAAGATCTTTTCAAGGATACTTCATTCCCGTATCTACATTTTCGATTTGAACAATTTTTCGTTCAACATTGAACCGTTCAAACAAGCTCTCACCCCTAATAACTTTTGAGTGAACCGTCCGATTTAAACAAACTTTTTTTTGTTCGAAAGATCTCGGCAAGGATGCTTCATTACCGTATTTAAATTTTCAATTTGAACATTTTTTTCGTTCAACATTGAACCGTTCAAACAACCTTTCCCCACCTAATAACTTTTAAGTGAACCGTCCGAATTGAATAAACTTTTTTTTGTTCGAAAGATCTCGGAGAGGCTCATTCCTATATTTCACTTTTCAATTTGAACCATTTTTCGTTCAATGATGAACCGTTCAGAAAAAATTTTAACATGAGCGCCTACGGAGAAATTTAAATTGAATGTTGATTCTGAACTTCAAGGCGGATTTTCTTCAAACTAACTTTGTAAGAAAATGGTTTTGATAAATAATGTATTGTAAAGTACTTTTCTGAATAATCTTCTGTGAGGACTCTGATTCCGACTCCGCAAACATGGCGGAAATGCAGGCTCAGAAAAAATGACTGACTGAGCAGACGATTTTTTGTTTATTTATTTATTTGTTTTGTTTAATTTATTATTATTATTTTTTTTTTATCAGACGATTTTTTTTTGTCAACAAAAATTTTTCATTCACGAGAGCATTTTATTCCTTATTTATATTTAACAACTGGCAACGGATTAAAAATGAAATTCAAGACATTTTATTAACGAACGAGTTTTTTTTCTTTCTTTGATAAAATGTGTTTTGAAGTTCTTTGTACTTTTATTTTATTTATTTATTTTTTTTTCTTTTGAAAACGATTGTGGAATTTTTCTACGGAAGAACTATAACAGTTACATTCTTTAAAAGGTGCGACAAAACTTTATTGACTCGTTTATTTACTTTTTACGTGCCTATTTTATCTGATGAGAGGGGTATATTTTGCTTTCAGAAATCAGCTTTAAGTGCTATAAAGATATGTTTGACATAATTTTTAGTTTCAGATAATCAAGAGAATATTGATCAGATGCTAATGCCGATGTCGATGTACGGGAAAGTAGGCTCGTTTAGTTCTTGACAGAACTTCTTGTCTATAACTAGTTTGAATAAATCTTTGCATGTTTTATTATCAGTTTTTATTCTATTCAAGGTTCAAATCAACACATATTGCGAAATTATTCTTATTAATTTGTATTAAGGACTCAAAATTCAGTATTTTCAGTGTATTTGTCGAGTACTTTTTATATTGCTTAAATTAATAAATATATTTGTTTATAAAATTTATTACTGGCCTTACTTTGACATTTTTGAAATAATAGTTTTATTTAACGCATCGACACAATGCCAAAAGAATTCCCTAACCCTCTTGAAAACTTTTGTTAGAGATTTTCATGTGTGTTACTTTGTCAAAAATGTACGCAAAATATTTGTAAAAAGATCGATGTTTTTTGGTCGATGTATCAATAGCGATCAATCCTTCGATGTCACACCCCTACTCCCACCTACTATTAATTTAAAAATTAACAATATCTTATATCTTTAAACGAGCAATTCTTGTATATATTTCGGATCTCGAAAACGGCTCTAACGATTTTGACAAAATTTTGTATTCAGATAAAGTTTTGGTTTTTGAGTTCATCTACATCGGCGTTTTTTCTGTAAAAACGCGGGTTTTCACAAAAAAACGTTTTTTTTAAACCGTTTTTTTTTTGTGCCTTCATTAAAAGTTTGAAGAGCTTTCTTCCACTATTTTCATTATGATAACTATTATTGTTACTGTTTCATAGCAACCACGTTTTATTTTCAACAATGGGTTTCATATTTAATCACATCAGCCGTTACCATCGAAAAACTTTTTTTTTTCGCACTCTTTAAGTTCAACAGCTCTATATATCGTACAATTTTTAAAGTAAAAATTTAAAAATTGGCAGGATTGCTTATCTTGGCATTTGCGTCCTTCACACCAAATTTCGCTAAAAACAGAAATGGTGAGTCAAAAACTTTTCTTTCATGATTAATTTGACGTGGAATTTTCTTAAAACAACTTAAAAATCACTTTTTTTTACCAAGTGTTTGCTGCGTAACAACATTTAAAGAAATCGACGGACCATTTTATATTTAATAAGTTTTATTTAAGCACTTAACTCACACACAACCACCACCTAGCCAACGCCCAGGACATCTCGCCGTTAAACATATCACGTCATTCTATTCAAACGATGTGCGAGCAATGCTGTGACGTCACGATGTCGTCATCGTTCT
>JAXGGA010017095.1:0-25140 GCA_038373865.1 Uloborus plumipes | reverse complement strand
ATGTATATAGATAAGTTCGCAAAAAAAACTTACTTTCTGTGGCTACCCATACTGGATCGTTGCTTGACTGATTTGTCTGAAAATAGCTGTCAATAAATAAACTCTAAAGGCCAACTAGTGGTTCTATTTGGTTTTCTCAAGAAGGACTATTTAACTTGTGAAAAACAGCTTTAGTTAAATGATATACCCATTATAGGTTTTTGTATGCAGTAACTAACAAGCGTCCCGTTTTTAGGCTACTGGGCATAAATGGGTTAAAAGGTTTAGAATTCATTTTTCCCCCAGAAATTCAAACCTACAGCTGGCGCTATCTATTGTTTAAAGTTCCAAATATCCCACCATAAAATACAACAAATGTGACGACCAAAAACAGGCTCTGGGCTCAGCTAGGTTGGTCCTGGTAAAATTATAGTCCCCAATAACGATTGATGCCCTTTTAAAGCTATCCACTCCCTTGCTCATTACAACCTTTTCCGGTAGCCTGTTCCAACGGCCCACTACCCCATTAAAATAGTAATTCTTCCTAATTTCCTGCTTTGTTTGAGTTTTGAAAAGCTTAAAATAATTTAAGGCTGCGACGCTCAGATCTTACTGCAGATTCATACCTTCGTCTTTTGGTTTTTGTCGAATTTGATTCACGTTAAAAGATCTAGAATTCACATATTTTTCAGAAATTCAAACCTACATCGGCGGCAGCGCTATCTATTGCTTAGAGTCCCAACTACCTCTACTTTAAAATTAAAAATAACAAAATTTAATTGACAATTTGAAAGTTTTATGAAATTATACGTTGTCCTTTCAATTTTACTTCTCAGCACTAAGCTTTTTATTTATCGCGTATTTATGCTATATTCTTTATGGAGAGGACAATTGTTGATCTTATTGGGTTTGTAGTACCGGATCTAGGGAGAGAACTCCATGCCTCCAAACGCAAACCGTTGATTCTGAGTTTTTGTGAAATTCCACATCCAAGCTTGCAGGAAAAAAGAATACAGGTTCAAGACCGCCCGGATCAGAAAACTCGTAGATCATGCACTGCGAGTTTATATAACTGACATGAGATTTTGTTTCAGATACGGGGATAAGGCGTTGCAGAATGAAACAATCATAAGTATGTGCTTGAGAAATAAATACCTTTGTCCTTAAAAATAAAAGCAACGAGAAAAAAAAAAGAGAAAAGAAACAAAAAAATGGAATTTTGACACCTTGAATTTAAATTATGTTTTTTTCAATGATAAGGTATGTGTGCGTATGTAGGACATGAGTGCCACCATCTACTTCACCTACTTTGCCGAGGACCCGCATCACTAGAAGGAGGGGGATTCCCACAAACAGGACTGGATGAGCCGCTCTGGGTCCGCCATCTTATAACACACGGCGAAGAAAGCGTAGCTGCCACGTTAGCAGAGCAAGTAGGTAAGTAACGTTGGCATACTGCCAATTTGAGTGAGGGATTACATGATGACTGAGGTCCAAAAAGAAAACATATAGCAGTTTGTCATTGCTAAACAATAGAATGTTGAAAAGCACAAATGTGTGAAAGAATAGTGCAGACTTGTTGTTTTAGCATTACAAGGAACGCCTTTTTCAATGCACAAAATCTGAGCTTATGGATAGATAGTAATGGATTCCTGGGGTCTATAGTGATCCTAACTGAGCTTACTTTTTCTTTAACTTTTAATTTTTGAGATGAAATCGTGAAATGTTCAATAAAATCTTCCATATGCCTTGAAAAATATTTTAATATGCAGAGAATTTTTTCGATATAGAGAAAGTTTTTCTATGAAACGAACATACAGATTCGCAAAAACTTTGAAGTACGGAAAATTTCGATATGTGGAAGTTTGGCTGTACATTAAATTGTAAGCAAAACGTTTATAAATATCAATTATTAAAAAATAAACAATGGAACAAGATAAAAGTGAATGATTTTATTACTGATGAAAATATGCTCTATAAAAAATACTATTAACAAAATGATTTGTAGTATTTAAAAAAAGTACAAAATTTTAAATGCATCAATGTAAAATATTTCACATTAAACTTTTCATAATGTCATGTAAAAGTGTAAAATCTTCTATCATGATTCTTAAACGTTTTGAGCACTGGTCCTTTGTGTATCTTCCTCTTCTTCTGCCCATGATGCCACATTCGTTAGGTTCAGAAACTTGGTGCAGTTATCTATTTTAAAGATTCCCAGCAACTGATCTGAAAGTTCATTCATAACATTGCGCAAAGAAACAACCACCAACTGAGCATTCTTTGTCTGCTTCTAGATAACAAAAATAAATCTCTCAGTATATTACTCAAACAATTAAAAAAATTTGTGTTCTAGAGTTGAGTTTCTCAAAGTGTGGTCTGCGAGCTCATACCAGCGGTTGCTAAAAAGTGGGGCCGTGGTGGCCCGATCGGTAAGGCATCGGACTCGTGTCCGGAGGGACCCGGGTTCGAAACCCAGCCGGTCAAAGATCCACCGCCTTGATTAATGGTGGCTGGGAGGCGTTAAAAATGTCGTGGTCACAAAGTCCTCCAAGTGAAACGATACCTCTGGGGGTGCTGGGCCCTAGGGTTTGCTCGACCCTACACTGTTAAAAAAAAACCTGAATTTTCAGGAAGTTTTTTTTCTGATTTTAACAGAAAATTTCTGTTTTCGCTTCAAAACGTATCTTTTCCTTAAAGGAACAGACATATTCCGTGAATTACCGATCATTTTTTCCCCGCGCCAGGAACTTGGAAACTTGGACGCTTGCCAAAACATATATCGTTCGAATGTAGTGAGAAACCGATAGTGTTGTGAAGCCATTTTGCTTCAAAATCTGAGATTGCAAGGATTGGAAAACTTAAGCTGGATTTATAGCGTTCCCCCAATTATTTTGTGCCGTTAGAAGACTTGTGAAAAAATGATCTTTTCACGCTCCTGGAAGTCATTCTATTCCTGAAAGGATTCTATATGCCGCGTTGGATACAAGACGCATCCGCCGAGTTTCCCTTGTCCGACATTTTAAAGAAGATTTAGTTTATCAGTCCATAATTCATCGCAATGCATTCACGCAAAATGGGCAACAAAGGGGTGTGTGAGTATATTTTAAAATCCATACCCCCTTTTGTTGTTTTTTTTGTAAGTCGTCTATTAGAGAGAAGATTTTCGTCCAGGAAGAGGTAAGGCTCTTGCCCCATCAATTTTTATCATGTTTTTATTTTTGTTATTATTATTTTTAATTTAATTTGAGTCTAGACTTAATAGTTTGTTATTTCATGATGTGAACTGATAGACATTTAAGAGTTACATATATAAACCAACTATGAGTGCTGAGAGTTAGTAAAATGATTTTTGTAATTTTCCACAACGATTAAAAAACTTAGTCTCAAAACTAAGCTTTTTTAATACGCTTTTATTAATTTCACATGTCGGTTTGTTTGTATGCATGTATGTAACTCTAAATGAAAGATCAATTCACGTTCTTTGAAAATATTAAAAGTAATATGTTTAATACTGTTAACACTAAAAGCTGAAGTATATATTACATGTTGATGTATTATAAGTGCATCTAAAAGCGTATTTTTTAGTTTTTTTAAACCAGTTTAAAGATTATTCTTTGGAAGCGATTTCATTAAAAACAAAAAATATCGTCAATTTTCAGAGTCCATTTCTTAAAGTGTTGATCACTATGAATACCATAATGTAAATGTATGAAAATAGAGGAAATCAGTGAAAATACAGGATTTTTTTTAAAGGAACCACGAATGTTTCAAATTCAGAAAAAAAGAAAAAAAAAACTTTCGGAAGAACTTAATTTGTATTCAAACTTAAGAGAAAATATTAAAAAAAATGCACCTTGTTAATACTTCTTAATGTTTTGAAGTTGTGCGCTCAGAAATACTATGCATTGATCATTCCACCTTCAAAATATTTGAGTATTTTATGCGAGAATTGATGTAATCTTTACAAAAAAAAAATCATGTTATTTTAATGAACTAAAATTTTTAATGAAAAAAAAAACCAATTCTTGTATTGCTAAAGTATTTTTTTAAAGGCAAGATATTTGAGAGTTTGAATTGTATATATATATATACATAATATATATATATATGTATATATATATATATATTTGTGTGTGTATGTATGTATATATAAGTGTAAGCGTCTAGGTATAAGCCTATAACGTATAGGCGGAGAAGCGAGAAAATGAAGAACGGAGAATTAAGAAACGAAAAAATGAGGAACGGAAAAATGATGAACTGACATTTCTCAAAATCACGGAAATATAATTAACGAAACGGAAACACTCCGGCAACTCAGCTGCCGTATATTTTTTCGTTATTTTCAGGACATTTTTTTAACAGTGTAGGTTCTGGTTCAAAATTAAGAACAGAGCGCTCTTCAGGGCCCTATCCCGGTTAAACCACGAAGCTGTGGTAGGTACGGGGGACCCTGGAGAGTGTGAAGTGAAGGTTGCTAAAAAGTGAAAAGTAAGTAAAGGGTGATTCCATGTCAATTCAACCACACCCCAACACCCACCATCTCGGATTTTGATGAAACTTGGTATATTTCCGTCCTTTGTGGTCATAAGCAACCCCCTAAATTTTTTTCTTTCTATCTCGATGCGTTTCGATTTTATAGCCTGTTGAAATTTTGCAATTTTACATTTTTTGTCATTTTCGAGACACATAAACTGAGCTGATGTTGTGTATGAGAAAAAATTCTACATGGGTAACTAATGGTTTAATCTTTTTAAATTTTTTTACAGAAAATGTGAAGACTTTGAGCATGTAAATAAAAAATATTACAATAGTCTCAGTCTATATGAATTTTTCAAAAAAAGGGTTTATCAAAGTTTTAAATTTCAACATGAGGGTCGTCTTTACAAATCGTGAATTTTTTTTTTACATGATCATGAATATGTGCTCTAATTTATCCCATAAAAATAATGATGGGTATTTGAGGGATTCCCCCCCCCCTTTTTATAGAAGAAAAAAACTTAAAACATCATACAAACAAGCTCTTTCTCGACTTTAAAAACAGAATTGCCACCAATTACAATAAAAATTTAAACATGAAGTATGTTGAATATTCAACTTAAACTCATAAAAATTTATGTTACAGGTTTTTTTCCAGTTGAAATAGTTTAAATTGGAGGAATTCTGAAAATAAGATATCATGAAATTTAATACTTGCATACAACAATTGACTCATACAGATTACTAGATTGTAGTCAAGACAACTTTACAATTAAGAGTTATCTTGACACTAATCCACTCATTATGCTATTTCTAGTACTTTCTGGAAATATTAAAATGTAAAATGATTGATGCAAGATATGCAATGAAATGCAAGATGTAAAATGATTGAAATCTTAACACAGGAAACAATTGTTCGTTGACTATATATCAGTTTTTTTTAAATGAATTTATTTATTAATTGTAAAAAAAACTGCAATAAGTTAATCTAAGATAGCAATATGTCAAAATAACTTCCAACTATCAAAATTATTAAAACACTGACAAGATGTTAAAGGATTAAAATGTCAAACAAAAGAAGCGATTTTACGGGAATGGCGGGTAAAATGCAAGCATGTAAAATGGGGAGGAAAAAATTTATAATAAATTATCAAAATAAATAATGAAATGTGAAAACCAAAGGTAGTTTATGTTAATGTAACCTAAAATGTTCACAAACCTTAAAATATTTGCACGATGCAAATGGATTGTAGTCTCAACCACGCGAACCAGTTTTCCGCGAAGTACGCGTTCAGTGCTGAAATACGACGCAGTTTAAGCTCTCCCTCGCGTATTAACACATGTAACGATGAATTTTAAGGAAGATTTTTATTTATATAGAAAAAAACATTGAAATTGATGAAAAAATCTCTTAAAAACGTACGATTTTACACCTTTCCCGTACGATCGTACTAAAGGGTAAAAAAACATACATTGTAGGGCGAAAACGTACAAGTTCGCAGGTATGAAAGTACCATAGATTGTCTTTATGTCTTTTTAATGGATCACTACAGACTTTGTGTCGCAGCTCAAACTTCTTCAAGAATACATTTTCATGATGAAAACAAATATTTTGAATTGAATCCAGTTCACTGTCAAGTCTTGCACTCAATAATTCTTTTTCTTCTTCACTTAAACAATTAATGTTCTTTATTCCTTTCTCATGAGTGAAAATCAATTTATGACATTCCCTTACAGTTAATTTTCCTACACTGCATATAGATGCATCCATACTAAATCATTTTTTATAACACAATCTAGTTGAAAAACACAAGTAAAATTCTATATCGATTCAGCAATGGTTTTCTCTAAGCAACTAAGCAAAATATAGACTGAAATATAAATTCAAAGGTAGACCCTTGCAGCTCTGAACTCATTTCATTCATCTAATGAAGTATTAAAGTAAAACCTGGTTTTGTTTATTTAACTCTGAACCAATGATATAAAACAGAAAAGGTTTGTTTTAACTTTGCTTTATCATTATTATGAGTTCAAAAGGTACAGAATTGTTTACAATTTGCAACAATCTCTTTTCCCCCTAAAAATGTTCTATTTTCTTAAGTGTTTCATATTTTCACTGCTTGATCCCTTTTATTCTTAAAAAAATATCTGTGATCATCAATGGCTCCTAATAATCTTGCATTTGTACAAATGACATTTGCCTGTTACCCCCCTAATTTTATGGGTAATTTACTAGCTCATAAAAAGGATCAGCTGTCATCTCCAAGCCAGCTGATCTGCAAGCTGTATGGTTCACACTTGGTAAGTTGTTTATATTATGGCAGTGAGATTGAGAACTGCTTTTGTGTAAATTAGTTATTTTTCTAAACTCCTCTTCCATCTGCTGCATTTATTTCTTCAAGATCAGTATATTGCTTTAAGTCATTTTTAATTTTGAAGCAATGGTATATATTATATGTATCCTTTCTCTCCAATTTATTGCACTTTTTGAAGTGCACTTGCTTATACCTCCAACAGTAGATGAGGCATTAAAGCCAGAAAAAAAAAAACTGGACAAAAGTAGTTTTTTTCCTGATACATGTTTATTTACTTTTGAATTTTCATTTAAAAACATAAATCTAGTGAAGAGGAGACAAATATATGATTTAGGTATGTCATTAAAGCCAGAAGGAAAAAAAAATCTGTATTAAGTCCTTGTTTTTTCATTTTTAAAGACAAAAGTTCAAATAAAAGATGTGCATGTATACTAATTTGATCTTACTTTGCTATGAGTGAAGGAAAGGTAAATTACCTAATTTAAAAAATATTACCAAAAAGTTGGCCATTGTTTCTTAAGTGGTCTAAAATGTCATTTTAAGAAAAAGAAAGATGAATTTTTCTTTGCACAGAAGTAAAAGTAATTGAAAAATGTCTTACAGTAACATTTTTTTTTTTCAAACATGGGAGGGGGGGGGCAGAAAGTGCTGAAAATAGCATAATCAATGGATTAGTGTCAAGCTAAACTTTAAATTTTAAAGTTGTCTTGACTACAATCTAGTAATCTGTAGGAGTCAATTGTTGTATGCAAGTATTAAATTTCGTGATATCGTATTTCCAGGATTCCTCCAATTTAAAACTATTTCAACTGAAAAAAAAAAAAAAAAAAAACCTTTAACATTAATTTTTATGAGTTGAGTTGAATATTCAACATATTTTCATGTCTAACATTTTGTTGGAATTGATGACAATTTTTGTTTTTAAATTCGAGGAAGAAGCTTGTTTGTATGATGTTTTACGTTTTTTTTCTTCTATAAAAAAGGGGGGGGGGGGGGGGCGAGAATCCCTCAAGTACCCAAAATTATTTTTACGGATAGATTTAGAGCACATAATTCATTGATTGCATAAGTATAAAAAAAAATGATGATTTTAAAGACGACCCTCATGTTGAAATATTAAAATTTTTGATAAAGCCTTTTTTTGACAAAAAAAAAATTCAAAATTTTCAATTTTGAAATTTTTTTTGAAAAATTCATATATGACTAAGACTATTGTAATATTTTTTATTTACATGCTCAAAGTCTTCCCCATTTTCTGTAAAAAAATGTAAAAAGAATTAAACGATTAGTTTCCCAGGAACAATTTTTTTTTTTTCATAAACAACATCACTCAGTTTACGTATTCTGTCCTCGAAAATGACAAAAATGTAAAATCGCAAAATTTCAACAGGCTATAAAATCGAAACGACATCGAGATAGAAAGAAAAAAATTTAAGGGGTTGCTTATGACCACAAAGGAAGGAAGTATACACAGTTTCATCAAAATCCGAGATGGTGGGTGTTAACATCCCATTTTTGTGAGTTGATTTGACATGGAAGGACCCTAAAAAAGCAATCGCAATAGAATCAATAATTACAATGGTTTCATGTCCTGTCTGAATTCACAGCTTTAAATTAACAAATTAGTCAAACATCTGGCCCTTTTTGCATAAAGTTATTTGTGGAAACAAACATTTTAATATACTTTGGAGCATAAAAATGTAAAAAGATAAATCAACTAAGGAACATGTGATCGGTCTTGTAGGTTGAAAGACTTCAACAATTATCTCTAAAATCGAGGATTTAATCCAATTCCAACAACACAACTATCATTTACCCCATAACCAGATGAAAGACTGAAGGAGATAATTAACATCACTGACAGAATGATTTAAAAGGATGTCTGCTGAATATTAATGAGAAAAATATTATAAAAGTTCTTAAGTGTTATATTTTTTTATGTAATAAAACACTTGTTGCATATTTCTGTTATGTTATTAAAAAATCCTAATATGTCGTGGTTATACAACTTATATAAAGAATGTTCTCACTAAAATAAGGTTAACAGTAATAGTTCAGAATAAGCTTTCCAATCCTGCGTTAGCTCAGACTATGGGGTTATAAGTATAGAAGCTTTCAAGGCTATCATTCATTAACTCCAATAAAAATCCTTGGTTTACTAGTGAACTTGCAATGAATAACCTATACAAACAACATGTAGAATACCGTAACAGAAAATAAGATTTGAATGCATCATTAGGGTGATTGCAAAAAAAATTTTTTTTGAATTTCTCTGGTCTTACCCAGCAGATTTTTTACACTATTCATGAATGGTGAGTGTATGTAAAATTTTAGCTCATTGAATAATATTTAGAGGTCGCCATCAACGCGATCGAATTCTGTTGAAAATTAGCAATTTCGAGAGTTGGAGTATATAGCTTCATTACCCGAAATAATATTATTCTTCATATAAAATGGGAATAACTTAAAACGTTAGTTTACTCTACTAAGTAATTAGTCAATAAAATAATAGCTCAAAGTGAGTTGTAACGATTACCCCCCTCCCCCCGCTCCAAAGCTGCATTATCTCTTACCTGAGTTTGGGTAGAAAATGCAGCTGCAAGCTCGGCTGTGGTTTCTGTTTTCTTTTCGGTTGTTTGAGGTGTATGAGTTTATTTGGCTAAAAACACCTAGCATCCACTCTAGACAGGGCCCAGTATAAGTGACAGAAAGGCCACTTTGATAGTAGCTGCTACAGTACAAAGTATGGGTTCAAAATGGGAGGATTTGACAATCGTCCATAAAACGGTAAATGCAAACTATTCGCTCTGAATTGGCCGTTAACTTACAAAAGTCGTTTAAATCTAGGACTTCCTTTGAATAGTTCACTGGAACGAAACACTTATGCAAAATATATTGGGAAAATGAAGGATGATCGACGGGTTTCATACCAGTATTAGTATCAGGACCACTAGCATTGATGATTTACTTCTGGGATCTAGTAAGTTAGTCAGGCACTGGAATTGCTACGGAAAATGCTGCTATACGATAACCAGTTAGATAAATGGGAACTTAGCTGAGCTCGTACGTGGTATGTGTTTCAATACGACATGCATTGCCGGTACTAAAGTTGGAGCATGTTTGAACTTGGGAAAAAAAAACTAGGGAAGCAACTTTTATATTGTGGCTTTCCGCCATTATATTTTAGACATTGTGTTTTCTGTGGTATTTACAACCGAAATCTATTCTAACTCTTGGTCTCTCGGTATTTTAACCGATAAACCAAGAAATAGGTAGAATTGGGGTATTTGATTGCGTGCAATGTCAGATGGCGATGTTCACTGCAATTGCGTGGAACCATCCACTGCCATTGGATCTACAATACTGCTTTTTAAGCGGTTTTAGCAATCATAGTCCAGAATAAAACATTCTAATTTTAAACCTGGAGTGAGGATCGCTGAGGTTGAGGAATTGGTAGTACATTCAGAGCAACGTGGCAACTAGTAATGGAAGTTGCGCAAAGTTAACTTCTGATGACCCATGTAAAAGAAGTGTCCAAGGAAGATACTAGAGCTTAGTGCGATTTTCTTGAGCAGAGAGCACCTTCTCTTGGTGTATGTTTTCGTGTCCCAGGAGTGGTTCCTCGTGTTATATCTGTGTTAAAGATTCTTTATGGCTTCAAGTTATGGATATTTCCCAACCAGTTCAAACTTGCAGCTGGACAAACAAAAGGTATTCGTAACATATGAATGTGATTTCTTTCACATTCTTATCGTTAATGGGAAAGAATATCTAAGAGCTGGGTTCCCAGCAACCCTTTTTGTGCAAAGCACTAAGAAATGATTTGGAATATTTTTAGCGTCCTTATTCATGTAAAGAAGAAACTCAAAATATATCAGCTGTTTGATCCTGAGCATTCGAATCTTTAAGATAGCTACCAACAAGGCTTTATACTACCAAAGAAACTGAGGATTGTAAACGACAATACGGAGCGTGGCATGGCCCTTATTGAAGCATTTGTTAAGACTATCACTAACGACGAAAAACAAAGACAGTGTCTTCTTCAAGTGGTACAGGAACACAGAAAAGGTTTCAAAGTTGCAAAAAAGTAACCTTAAAAAGTATTGCAAGAATTAATGAGCGAATTACTATATATTTAATGTATTTAAATTTGTTTTTTATATTTTTTCCGTATTTGATTAGTTTTCATACTTTTCTGCATTTCATTGGTTTTTCAGATATATAGTTCATTTTGTGATTGCACGCTTTTTTTCTTCGGAGATATAAAAAAGCAATAAAGTAACTTTATTATTATTATTATTTACGTTCGCATTTGTGCCACTATCACAAAATTTGAAGTACTCCTAAATGTAAATATAGTTTACTAAAATTTTGGGCGAATAATTCAGTGTATATAAAGGGCCTAAATAAGACGGTAAGACGAATAAAAATACAAAGGCTACTTTTTTCTATAGATATCATTTACGATCACGTTTTTGTCAATATCACGAAATTTCAAGGCGTTTGAGCGACCTCTAAATATTAATATATTTTGCCAAAATTTTGCACAAATAATCAGTGTATATAGTGGCACAAAATAAGAGGGTAAGACGCACAAAAATACAAAGGCTACTTTTTTCTATAGATATCATTTACGATCACGTTTTTGTCAATATCACGAAATTTCAAGGCGTTTGGAGCGATACCTCTTAATATTAAGTTATATTTTTGCCAAAATTTTGCACTCAAATCATCCGTTGTATCATAGTGGGCACAAAATAAGAGGGTATAGACGCACCAAAAATACAAAGTTTATTTTTTTCCATACAATTTCTGAATGCTCCCTAAATGCAATCATGCAGTAGTTTCCTTCTTTTTTTTTTTGATCATTGGATGGAGGGTGAGGGGGGGTTGGGGCAGCAAGAGTTGGTCCGTTTTCGGTGTAGTCCCCATAGTGTTCATGGACTTCAAAAAACCCCGGCTCTAGACTTGTTAAATAAGTATGAAACAAACAGTTCCTTATAACAACATTATCAATAGATTATTATTTTTAAAGAAGTAAATCAAAAGAATAAGTAACGTCCAAAGAGAGAATTGCTTTTTACACACATAACGGCTTTATTTCCAATCTACCAGCTAATAACAAAGAGGCAATGTATTACTGAGATGATGAACAAGCGAAAGCGAGAAAAATGGCTAAAGCAGCATTATGACCCAGGAAACTAGAAACCTAAGTAATAAGTGAACCCGTAAAATAATGGAGACCTATGCAAAAAGTCTTAATCAAGGGTTTTCAAAGTAGATTTACCACCTTCGTACCCCTATCTGAAATATCAGCGGCCGTACGCAGACAAATCATTTCGGGGGCTAGGGGGGTGGGGGGTGGAGGAAAGCTGAGTCAAGACTCTTTGAGAGTGAGGTTGGGGGAGGGTGGGAGAGTCCTCATGAAATTGTAGGCTAAGAAAACAAAAATAAATCTCTCGGAATTTCCTGTTTCACATGAATATTTAAGTCAACTCAAAAAAAATACATCATAAAAAAAAACTTTTTTGTCCATTAAAACTTATATGGTGAAGACAGCGTTTTGATGGGACGCGAGGAGGAATGAGATAAATTTTAGCATTAAAAAAATATCCTTGCTGGAGTCTGTGAAGTAGGTGTTGTCTGAGAAACACTTTTTTTGTCAAATAGTTCGGCAAATTGTAACACTCCCTATATATGGTAAGCGTTTTCATTTTGACAGTTTATTTTAGCTGGTTATGTTCCCCTAATACTGGGTTTTCAATTTCAATTTACTGAAATCTAATTATCAGAATTGAGATGGACTCGAAAAAACATTTAATCGAACATCTTCTAAAACCCAGATTATACTATATAAAAATGGACCTAAAATGGAAGTGAAGTAATGGATAATCATACTTTTGAACATGCACGCACATTAAAATAGACATATTCAAAGACCGAAAGCTGTTTCTCACTATAAGGATGATCACAAAAAAAAAAAAAAAAAAAAAAAAAAGAAAAAAAAAAAAAAAAAAAAAAAAAAACAGGGGGGCAATTTTTTAAGAAAAAAAAGCCTTTTTTTTTTTTTATTACACTTTAAATTTTTGTTGCGTTTTTGAAAAATTTCGGAGGGGGCTGCAGCCCTACAAGTACCAGCACCCTGAGTACTCCACTGCTGTAGAAGAATCGTTCCAAGTAAGAACTATTGTCTACTTTTCATTATGTAACATAAAACATAACATTATTAGTTTGTCTGTAGTACTTAAAACAACTAGGAATGAATATTTGGAGTTGGGGGAACAAAATATGCTTTTTGATGTGAAATCATTCTTCATATGAGTTTTAGAATCATCATATATTAGGATTTTAAGTTACAATACGGAAAAAAAAACGAAGGTGCTAAATAATGTGTTAGAAACATAATATTAGTTCTTAAATGTACATAAAATGCCATCAATATGTAATAAAACCAAGAACAAGGTGTTTCATTGTGACTCTGTGGGTACGTAAACAGGTACCAATTTTTTTTTTTCTAAAACGTTACATCAAAAAATGTGCTTTCGTTTCGAAGTCAAATATTACTCGCCCTGTGATTGCAATTATTTTCATTAATTCTGCAATTTTAGCAAGCTATTATTGAAGTCCTGCAAATCCCACTTTGGGAAATCTAGTCTTCAGGATTGAAAAATAAAAAACATTTTATTTTTTTTCAGTGCTTTTGTTTTTCTTTGGTAAAAGACTTACATAGAATTTTTTAGAGGGCAACCTGGTGGATGGAGGGAGGATAGAAATTTACTTTTATATCACATTTAGAAAGTGAAAAAAAAAAATAATGAAAATTCACTGAATTTAAATATTCTTAGACAGAAATTTTTTCATATGAGGATTCCTACATTCAACATGATCATAAGTACGTTAGGGTTTTTTTCCTGATTACCCAGAGTATTTACCTGATTTTATTGCATTTTAGTCTTTTATTTATTTCGGAAGTTTTGAGCTCGTGTTTGAAATTTATTTGGACTATTCCAGGTTTCCCTCGATTTTAATGGAAATAGTCAAAGCATTTATTAGTTCAGTTGAATTTTTTTTGCATAGAAAATAAAGGATCAATGGCAAAACAATAGAACTCTATAAGATATTATATTAAATAACATAATCTTTTAATACATATCCAACGAAAATTGGAAACTTTCATGTAGGCCAAAAGTTTACTTTCAAAGAGCTTTTTGAATATTTGCATTCAAATTCTTAGAATCAAATGAAATGAATGTTGTATTTAAATTTTTGTGGTTAATTATTCAAATTATTGCAAAAATAATAAAGCAAACAATATAATTTTTTCCTCATGTGAAAATCTGTTTCATTAGAGTACTATGCAAAAGGAGTGTAGGACATCTGCCCTTGAAAAGATCTGCAAATCTTAACCTCTATTCAGCAATATGAATGGTAATAAATCATACATAACAGTAATATGGTTATAACAGCTGTACTTAATGATGCTGTTAGTTCTTATGCAAACGAGTTTGAAAAGATTTGTTTCACAATATGTTGACTTGCCCTTGCGCCTTGGCACCGTTACATTTCATTCAACATTTTGCCGACATATTTGCAGCACATGACTTTAAAAGAGAGATATAGAGTTTTAAAACAAGGGTGGCTTTACATTTTAAACTTCTTGAACCTGGTGTGAGTGTCATATATCTGAACCAGAAATGGTTAAGGTTGGAAATGGTACCCATATTGGACCACTTATAGAATGCGTCATCAAAAAAAATTTAAAATTGCATTTATGTTATTACTAGGAGATGCTTAGACATATAAAACAAAAATTTTGAAATTATCTTTTTTTTTTTTTTTAATTACAGGCTGTCCTATAAATAGGACAATGGTCCAATGCACTGCATAAATTTTTAACTTACCCTCCTAGGAAAATAATTAAGAGTAAAACTTTGGAAAGCATTCTAAACAAAGTCTAACATTGCATTTTTGGCACATAGTAGTGTGTTTTAGCTAACAATTTTTCCATTGGCATCTTTTTTGACGACCATTACAGCTTTTTTTTACTAAATTATGCTCATAAATTCAAGAGCTTACTCTACTGTTAGAAATTTTTTTTAAAAAATTCTTATTAAAACTTTCTCAAAATTTCACATATCATATAAGAAACATTTTAAAGCAACCTAAACAGCAAATGATACACTCCAATTTAAGAGGAATTCTAAATATTAGAATAGTTACCCCCAAAGAGAACAGGTGTACAGGTACAAAAGATCTTGTGTCCAGGAATGCAAATCTTTACATGTACAAAATAATATTGTAGGGGAAGCCTGTCAATTAATCAACAACCCTTCCACCAGAAAACTCCATCCACTTAACCTTGTTTTGTTATTTTTGTGGTGTATGTTTTGTTTTTAGTTGCATATGTTCATTTGGTTTGCTTCATTGTTTTTTTTCTTTTTTAATTTATTACCCTTCCTTATCAGATCTTTGAAAATAAAATAATATCAGAAAAAGCAGAAATGCTGCCATGGTGCATTTTGTTAATTAAGCTGACACCCTTTTTTTGAATGAACCGTTCAACAGTGCTAGGAGCGACATTTGATGTTGAAATTTGAATCAAATGAAAATAAGAGTAGGTATTGGACTGTTATCCTGTTCTTAGGACAACTGTATAATTTGCTATAGGGTCAATCCATGCGAAATCATACAGGAAAACTAAACAATGTTGCTCACTATTTTTGATTTTTAAAATTTTTTGCCTGTTAATTAACTGTTATATTGGGAGCCTGAAACAATGGTTTAAGAATTTTTAAACCTTCAGAATTTTTTTTGGCAAGCACTTTTCAGCAGCCGCGGAAGCGACTTTTCATGAAAAGAGTACTTTTTGAAGATGCTTATAACTTTTTTATTTATAAATATGTCAAAATGATTTAAAAATCACTTGATTGAGCAGAAAATGATCTAAATTTCTATACCAGTTATTTTTCTGATAATTAGTAACAAATTTGGGCAAAATTGGCTTAAAAATAAGATTTTTTGTATGAAATTGTACATTTTTGGCATAAAAATATGGGTAGAAGGAATTAAGACTCACTCTTTACTTTTTTTCCCTTGAATAGATATCTCATAGGACTATTCCCAGAAGTAGTGTGAAACATTCGAAGACAGTCATTTTTTTTATATAATTTGTCAAACTTGGCATTTTGGAGAAAAAATGCTAACTTTGAGATTTAATATCTGAAAAGGGACTGAATGAAAATCTACAAAAATTTAACTGGATAACCTTCTTATAGTAGTAAATATGTAGCAAGAATGTTATGAGTGATATCGTTCTAGTTTCAGAGAAATGGAGTCTCGAAGTTGGCTGAAAAATCGCATTTATTTTGACGCCAAGAAATCATCACAAAATGCAAAATTTATTATTCTCATAATATTAGATGAACTTTTTGTGGCATAAACTAACCCTTTTACAAAAACATATAATATTTAAATTTACTTTCCATTTACAGAAAGAAAAAATTTAGATATTATGCTTTTAAAAATGCTTTTTTTCTACGCGATAGTTATAAAAACATGATTTTCCACTTTAAAGCTGGGTTTTCACGGTCTTTATACATCTAGTGAGCAAAAAACAATTATACTTTTAATTAACCTAAAACTCTTCATTGATTTTTAAAAGTTTAAAGCGTTAAAACCCCCCTACAGCACCAAAAAGTCGCAAAAAATCCGAATTTAAGCTCTAGATCCTGCCATTTTCCGTGAGACTGCGCCTGTGTAACAGCAGAAAATGGCGGACGTATTTTCGCGAAAAATTGTAGGATCTAGATCAGTGTTTCCTAACCTTTTCAAGCTCATCACCCCCTTCAAGATGCAGACTGACACCTATTGCCCCCCCCCCCTCTTTTTTTTTCTTCCTCGAAAAAACCATAACTTGGAGCAAGTGAACATCTATAATATTAAAAATATAAGTACCTAACTTTAATTTGAAGTAAAATGTGCGCAATAAAGATATTATGACTAATCACTTTTAAACAAAAAATATTAATTAATAATTAAAATACCATTTTTTTTCTTTCATAAAGCGAACTGATCTAATCATTTGAAGGGAAACATTTAACGAAGATCATTGACGTACTTATCAAAAAACAGAAGTACATTTTTCAAGAAATTATTTTCTTTTCTACGCTGGAATCTGGGTAGTTAAAATCATTGAAACTAAAAATTGGAAGGAAAATAAATTGAAAATCTGAAAATTCATAAAATTGACTATGAATGATAAAATACTCCATAAGGTTAATCCGAGGTGAAAAGAGGAAGCGCTTGAACTTCAATTTTTTTCTTAACGTGTGATTAATTGTCTGAACCCTGAACAAGCGGTTTCGTACATGTTTACAATTTCGGTTTTCGTTACCCTTTTTTTTATTGCTATTTTCTCTTCTAAATACCAATTGCCCCCCTATCGCCCCTTAAGAATTTTCCGCCCCTTTGGGGATAATCGCCTCCAGGTTGGAAACCACTGCTCTAGAGCTTAAATTTGGATTTTGAGCAATTTTTTGTTGCTGTAGGGGGGGAGGGGAATTACGCTTTAAACTTTTAAAAATGAATGAAGGGTTGTAGGTTAGATTAAAACTATTATTGTTCTTTGCTCAGTAGATGTATAAAGATCGTGAAAACCCTGTTTTAAAGTGGAAAATCATGTTTTTATAACTAACACGTAGAAAAAAAGCATTTTTAAAAGCATAATACCTAAATTTTTTCTTTCTGTAAATGGAAAGTAAATTTAAATATTATATGTTTTTTGTAAAAGGGTTAGTTTATGCCACAAAAAACTCATCTAATATTATGAGAATGATAAATTTTGCATTCTGTGGTGATTTCTTGGCGTCAAAATAAATGCGATTTTTCAGCCAACTTCGAGGCTCCATGTCTCTAAAACTAGAACGATATCACTCATAACATTTTTGCTACATATTTACTACTATAAGAAGGTTATCCAGTTAAATTTTTGTAGATTTTCATTAAGTCCCTTTTCAGATATTAAATCTCAAAGTTAGCATTTTTTCTCTAAAATACCAAGTTTGACAAGTTATATATAAAAAAAAAAAAATGACTGTCGTCAAATGTTTCACACTACTTCTGGGAATAGTCCTATGAGATATCTATTCAAGGGAAAAAAGTAAAGAGTGAGTCTTAATTAATTCTACCCGTATTTTTATGCCAAAAATGTAAAATTTCACACAAAAAAATCTTATTTTTAAGCCAGTTTTGCTCAAATTTGTTACTAATTACCAGAAAAATAACTAGTATAGAAATCTAGACCATTTTTTGCTCAATCAAGTGGTTTTTAAATCATTTTGATATATTTATAAATAAAAAAGTTATAAGCATCTTCAAAAAGTACTCTTTTCATGAAAAGTCGCTTCCGCAGCTACTGAAAAGTGGTTGCTAAAAAAATTCTGAAGGTTTAAATTTTTTAAGCCATTGTTTCATGCTCCCAATATAACAGTTAGGTAACAGACAAAAAGTTTTAAAAATCAAAAATAGTGAGCAACATGGTCTGTATGATCTGACATGGATTGACCTTATAGAAATCGATAAAATATAACTGTTTTCTTGAATATTTTTATTCATATCAATAGCACTATCCTTCTACTCTAAAAATAATTCCATATATTCATTTTTAAACTAAATGTTTAATTTTAAATTAATCATTAAAAAATTATGTTTTTGAAGTAATATTTTTTAAATTTTTTTCTCAACTAAAATTTAATTTAATTTTAAATTTTTTGGTTGTATATTATGCACATGTTCATCAAAAAAGGTTTGCGACAAAATTTATATAAATCTGTCATTTTATTTGTTATTTATTTCAGCTGTCCTGTTTATAGGACAATATGGGTTAAATTGCTAAACTAAAGAAAAAAATTAAAGCATGTGAGGCTTAAGAGAATCCGGGGAATTTAGAAGGTGAAGGGGGAAAAAATGTAAGAAAAACACTTACTTTCAAATAATATGCAATGATGGCAACATTTCTAAAATCAAGAGCAGCATCAATTTCATCCATCACATAGAAGGGAGTTGGTCTGTAGTAATGCAGTGCAAATACTAAAGAGAGTGAACTCAAGGTTTTTTCTCCGCCAGATAAATTACGCATATTTTTCCAAGCTTTTTTAGGAGGACGAACACTGTGAAGAGAGAAAAATCTTTCTTTAAGATTTATATACAAAAGTAAGACAAATATACTGATACAATAAGAAAACCTGCTATGAGATAATAATCATATTTAAAGCATGACATAGATAGAAGATTGTCTGTTTAGTTGTATTGAAAAAAAAGAAAGATTGCTGCTATGAGATAATAATCGCGTTTAAAGCAGGGTTGGCAGGTTTCTGCCGAGGCGGTAAAAACCACTGGTAGAAACCGGTTAAAACAGGCACGTCAGAAACTCCTTTCTGCCATTTTTCTTTTTGGCAGAAACTCAAAAAATAGATTTTAAATAATTACTGGCATATAATATGCATAGGAAAAAATATTAAGTGTTCACCAGAGTGCCATTTATTTACAATATTATTGCCATTCTAAATCAAATGTTACATTGTTGCACTCTGCAGTAGCTATAGTATTACATAAGTTTGGATGCAGTTTCAAAACCTAAACAATTTCTCAATTTATTGTGCACCAAAAAGAAATTCGCAATGATTCTCTCAAGCCCAGCAGATCTTGTTGGCATTTTTGTCGAGAAACAGGCAAGAAACTATTTGAAAGTAGCTTCATTCAGTTACGTCAAGAGTAATATGACAAGTTTTTGCTTTGTAGAGATTAATAAAAATAAAAGCTAAGATTAAGTATTTGTTTCAAATGGATATTTCATAGTCTATCCAATACATTTAATGTAAATAAAATATATTTACAAACAACAAATTGACAAGTGTGTAAGTTACAAGATTACAAGGTTAAAATTTGTAATGCAAAGCAATTTCAATGATGATAAATTAAACTTTGCTTCAAAATTTTCAATTGTAATTCAAATTTTACATTAAAATTTTAAATATTAATTGTATACCAAGTTTTTAGGTGATGAAATGAAGTTATATATTTCGTTCACTTGATCAAACTTGAAATTATTAAAGGTATTAAAGATAGTTTTTTAGTTTCTGCCATTTTTTGCCGGTTATAACCAGTTTCTGCCACTGGCACGGCAAAAACCCGTTTCTGCCGGCAAAAAGCCAACCCTGGTTTAAAGCATGACATTGATAAAAGAATGTCGCTTTAGTTAACCCTCATGGGTTCCTTGGGGTCATATGTGACCCCAATGCAATTTCTGTTTAATATATTTTGTTAATCAACCATTTGTTTTTAATGGCATTTTGTGGCTTTTATTCTTCTAGTTTTCTATTCAAAATAATGCTATTATTGTGTTTTATTTTTCCCGAATTGCATTTTTTGCACACAAGACCCTTGGGTCACTTCCCCAGAATGCCAAAAAAAGAGGACATTGCAACTTTTGTCCAAGAGAACTGGACAGAAAATGCATTGAAAAATGTCATAAGTGTTTGAAATTCACTTGCAAAAATCATGTTTTTTCAGGTCTGTAATAGATGTAAATAAATCTACAGTTATTGTAAGTTTTGATCTAAAACTATAATTTTAATTCATAAACTAAATTTTACTTTAATTGTATCTTTTTATTTTTTGTTTTTTTAGCTTTAAAAAGTGTGTGAACTTAAATAATGCATGTAACATTCAATAATTATAATGAATTAATTAAAGGAAGCATTGGGGTCGTTTATGACCCCAAGGGTCTTGAGTGTAACTGAAATGGGAGGGACCCACGAGGGTTAAATTGCAAAAAAAAAAAAAAAAAAAGGCAGATTGAACAAAAAAAAAACTTCTGATGATTATAATATATATGAGCGATTCCATACCAAATCACCGAATGGGGGTCGCACGACCGACTCGGATTTTTTTTAAATTTGGTACACAGATTGATGGTATAGAGGTATGAAAAAGCCCAAAAGGAAAGTTACCTGCTCCACTTATTTTCTGAGATACATGCCCTCAAAGTTTGTCCGCCACGTCAAAATACTAAAAAAGTGATGTTATTTAATCATTTTTTATAAAAAATCGTACTCATGCAAAATAAAAGTGTTAGATATCTATGGAAACTAGTTACTCCAGGCATTCTGAAAAAAAATACTAGAACGTTCATAATGAAAATTGCCAAGGTACAGGGCTCTTTGAAGTTGTCACCACAAAAACTTGATTTTGCAGATTTTGCTAAAATTCAGGCATTTATTACAAAAAAAGGCAAACAAAACCAAAGGTTTTCTCACTTTCTGGTAGTGTACAGGTCCTCCCTGTAAATTGCTACGCAATAAATTTTTTGGGTTTCTCACTCCTTCTTGGAAATATTTTAGCTTAAAAATAAGCCATAAGGCAAAAAATGCGTTTTTGGCCATCTTGGCAGCCATTTTTCTCATAAAGGGGGAGCAGTAGAAACTTTAATTTTTTTTTTAAACAAGCCACTGATATGTTAGCTATTCACAGGAAAAGAGTTTACTTTTGGTTATTTCTCCCATTAAGAGATATCCTGCTGACAGTATATGCATGTTTTTCGCGACGACCATATGCTTTTGTTCCCCCTCTCATGGACTTAAAATTAATTAAACCAAAAAATAATTATATATTTATTATTAGCTGTATTATCTACTCAATATGTCATGAAATTTAATTTATTAAATCATTGAACAATAAATTAGATAATTGATGAAAACAAGAAAAAGTATTTCTCTGATGCCTGAGCATTATGCATTCATAATTATAAAGCACTAAATACTTTCTTGAGAAATTAATTAACATAAATGAGCTCTAAATAGTTATATTATAAGCAATACCCAATCTTGTGATTGGGATACTCCTGTTTTTAATTGAAGAATTTCTTGAATATCACATGAATATCAGGAAAATAAATGAGGTCTTTTCGTTTGATGTAGGATACTTTATGACAAATTTCATTTGATGGGCTACTAACTGAGCATGGTGATAAAGAGCTATTAATTTCAGCATCGAATTCCATTTTACCTTATTAACAGTTAAATATTTATAAAATAATTAAATAAATAATTTAATATAAAGCCATGCTTGAAGAATTAAAATTAGTGCAACTAATTTATTCCCATACTGATCTTTACAAAACTGACATGTGTTGAGCACTGATAAGAACTGACAAGAATAAGTTTACTCACTAAAATACTAGTTCACAGATACTATAAAGCGTACATTCTATTTTCTACAAAATAATACTGCAACAAAGAACAAGGGTATAAAGGGGTAGGTACTAAAGAATTTCTTGAAAAATCAATTAAAATAAAGGAGCTTCGAATATTTATCTCATAGGCAATACCCAATCTTGTGATTGGATGTTCCTGATTGATGGCTATAAACAGGAGGATACCCTTGTTCTTTGTTGCAGTATTATTTTGTGGAAAATAGAATGTATGCTTTATAGTATCTGTGAACTAATATTTTAGTGAGTAAACTTTTTCTTGTCAGTTCTTATCAGTGCTCAACGCATGTCAATTTTGTAAAGATCAGTATGGGAATAAATTAGTTGCACTAATTTTAATTCTTCAAGCATGGCTTTATATTAAATTATTTATTTAATTATTTTGTAAATATTTAACTGTTAATAAGGTAAAATGGAATTCGATGCTGAAATTAATAGCTCTTTATCACCATGCTCAGTTAGTAGCCCATCAAATGAAATTTGTCATAAAATATCCTACATCAAACGAAAAGACCTCATTTATTTTCCTGATATTCATGTGATATTCAAGAAATTCTTCAATTAAAAACAGGAGTATCCCAATCACAAGATTGGGTATTGCTTATAATATAAATATTTAGAGCTCATTTATGTTAATTAATTTCTCAAGAAAGTATTTAGTGCTTTATAATTATGAATGCATAATGCTCAGGCATCAGAGAAATACTTTTTCTTTTTTTCATCAATTATCTAATTTATTGTTCAATGATTTAATAAATTAAATTTCATGACATATTGGGTAGATAATACAGCTAATAATAAATATATCATTATTTTTTGGTTTAATTAATTTTAAGTCCATGAGAGGGGGAACAAAAGCATATGGTCGTCGCGAAAAACATGCATATACTGTCAGCAGGATATCTCTTAATGGGAGAAATAACCAAAAGTAAACTCTTTTCCTGTGAATAGCTAACATATCAGTGGCTTGTTTAAAAAAAAATTAAAGTTTCTACTGCTCCCCCTTTATGAGAAAAATGGCTGCCAAGATGGCCAAAAACGCATTTTTTGCCTTACGGCTTATCTTTAAGCTAAAATATTTCCAAGAAGGAGTGAGAAACCCAAAAAATTTATTGCGTAGCAATTTACAGGGAGGACCTGTACACTACCAGAAAGTGAGAAAACCTTTGGTTTTGTTTGCCTTTTTTTGTAATAAATGCCTGAATTTTAGCAAAATCTGCAAAATCAAGTTTTTGTGGTGACAACTTCAAAGAGCCCTGTACCTTGGCAATTTTCATTATGAACGTTCTAGTATTTTTTTTCAGAATACCTGGAGTAACTAGTTTCCATAGATATCTAACACTTTTATTTTGCATGAGTACGATTTTTTATAAAAAATGATTAAATAACATCACTTTTTCAGTATTTTGACGTGGCGGACAAACTTTGAGGGCATGTATCTCAGAAAATAAGTGGAGCAGGTAACTTTCCTTTTGGGCTTTTTCATACCTCTATACCATCAATCTGTGTACCAAATTAAAAAAAAATCCGAGTCGGTCGTGCGACCAACTTTTTTTTTTTTCGGTGATTTGGTATGGAATCGCTCATATATAGAGAGAGAGATAGAGAGAGAGAGTGAACCTTCGGTAACTCGGCTACCTTGGTAGGAGAATATGAAATTCAGGTGAAATTGAATCAAGTTGGTATATTTCAGGTGAAATTGAAACATATCCTTAAACTCTGCAGAAAATTTTACACCACTATAGAGAGTAGATTTTTCATAAATTTTCTAACTACAAGTGTCTAGCCATGTTGCTTTGCCAGTTGACCCTTTCTTACTTTAGTTTTAATCCGACTTTTACTTTAAAGCAATTTATCACATACTACACACCATTATTGTAGAAATTAGCTAATTCAGTGATATTTCCAGCTCATTTACACTACCATGATGAAAAATCATAACATTTTAGTGGTGTCTGTTGCTTTTTATGAATACGAGATATTTAAAAATAAGTAGATTATTTCGTAGTAAAAAAAAACTTTAAAGACAAGATTTTTAAGTGTCAATACAATGCAAGAATAAAGAAAACAAACAACACTTAAATTTTCATCAGGAATTTATCCCAAAAGATTGCAGTGTACAAAAACTTTTTGTGGCGTGTTAATTTCTCCGTCTCTTTGCTTTTTGACTCGTTTCAAACAGAAAATCAGTCAATATATATATTTTTTAAACACAGAGTTTTATATGTAGAATAACTCAAAGATGATGTGAACAATATATGTAGGTCTTCATATTCAAAATTTTTTGTGCCATGGGATTTGGGTTTTACTACACGTTTTTAAGGTGTATGAACACTTTAGAAAGCCACTGTATATATAGAAATATACATAATATCTATTGCTTATGTTGTCTCATTAAATTTAAAAAAAAAATAAAATAAATAGATTTATTAAAGTAATTGTGAAATTGCATCTGTTGTGGTTCTATGTCTAGGAGACCCCATAGCACCTACAGCCTGAAAGTTGGTACAAAGTTACTTTAAGCTCTGGGGGAACCTCAGATTTTTTTTAAAAACTTTGACTCAGTTTTTGAAATCAATTTTTTAAGCTACAATTTCACATAAATTGTCTATTCTTGTCATTATTTATTGGGTACACACTAAAAATATGATAGGGAAAAGTGGAGAAAGATTAACTAAATGCACAAATAAAAAATCAATACCCTTAAAAACAAAAACTAACATACTTGAATTGAATTCCTTCAGCAAAAGGGTCACCCATTTTAAGTGGCTGGATTTCCGCATCTCCACCAATGTGAGCATTTGATAGATTTCCTTTAGTTTTTGTGCAATTATAGCAAATCAGTATTGAAATCTGAAAGACGCTTGTTTTTGAAGTTCTGTTAATCTAAAGTTCTCTATATTAATTTGACGATTAATGTCATCAACAAGACTTTGCTTTTCCAAGAACTGCCGTTCCTGTTAAAGAGAAATATAGAAATGTGTTTATACAAAACAAACAATAAAATTGTGCTGAACAAAACAGAGAGATCAAATTCAAAAATCTGTACCTTACAAATTTGACGGAAGTTTTTGAAGAGAATTCTTTATTTACTTTTTG
>JAXGGA010017094.1:0-25142 GCA_038373865.1 Uloborus plumipes | reverse complement strand
ATGTTGTTTAATACTGTTTCATAGCAACGACGGTTTGGCAAGAATGGATTTCAATATTTAATCATTTATTAGGTTAATCGCTTTATAAACTTGATCCTACTTATTAATTGATATCTTCGACTATTTTAAAATCGTAATAATTATGATCAGATTGAAACATAATGAAGCCCGTGAATAATTACCTATCTATCGGTACCCTGGTTCGGACCTTTCAGGTGACTATTTGGAAAATGAATTTTAAACCTGAATTCGGCCGTCACTAAATTTTCGCTAAAATTTGCGCAGTTACAACATCACAACCGTTTGCATTCACCTCCAAGTAAAACATTTACCTTAGTAGAGCTAATAAAAGTACAGCACCAAAAAATTGTTGTGTGTGTTCTCAGGATTTTTTTGAAAATAGATGAAAGTTAATCATAATTATGAAAAAGAAACAAGGAAAAATAAATAGACAAATAAAAATAAATCAGATCAAATACTTTCTGAATAAAGTGAAGTGAAGTAAATACTATTGCTATAGTTTATGACCAAATAACAGTCTTAAATTAAGCCATATTTTTCAGTCAATGTCTCTCATAAACTTAGTATGTGTTTGAATGGAGGCATATGACGCTGCTGTATATAAAGCAGCAAAGGTTTTGAAGCGACATTATTTGAGAAAAATGCATATTATTTTTTGCCTTCAGGACACGAAGCCTAGCTAAAGTTTTCGAAAAACAGTTTCTTCTCGCTTCATTTTTGCTACTTTTTCAGAATTTTAGGGAGCAGATAAAAGAAGAAATTGTTTCAGGCGGCGCGTATGAATGGTTATAGATTTTACCTAAAATATTGCTTTTTGTGACTTCAAGGAGGCGTATAAAACATTATGAATGCTTTATGGGCGTGTTCTGTATTTTTCTCTGCCTCTCATAAAAAAAGAGTACATATTTTTTTTAAATTAATTTGTGTAGTAGCTAAAGTATAAAATCTTGATGTCCTTACTGTGTTTGTGCTTATTGTTTTTCCATACTTATGAAAATCTGTAGTATTACGCAATATCTTGGTTTCATTTAGTCAAAGGCATATAAAAGGATTTTATTTATTGTGAATTACTGAAAACGTTAAAATACAAGTTACGCTGAAAGATTAGAAAAAGATGTTTCAATTGAATCTCACAAAATACAAATGAGGTACTAATTTCAGTGTAGACTTGGTGATATGGGCAATATTTCGTTATCTTCCCACATAACCCCATGTTTAACATATGCTGACATTTTCTTTCACTCATTTTACGACAGCAGCTCTTTTTCGCAAAAATCATTAGAAACTTATTCACCTTTTGAAAGGTATGGGTATACCTTCCAGTTTTCAAACAGAAAAGAATTTTTGAAATCGGTCCAGGCGTCTTTGAGTAATCTTAAATCATACTTAAAAAATTCAAAAAGACCACTGAAATAAATTTCATTATGTAATCCAGCGAAGAATTCATTTAAAATTCATTTTTACGAAAACTGTGATTACGATTTCCTTCGATTTCTGGATGATCCCGTTATCAAACCCGGACCAATAGACCATGGGACCAATTGGAGGGTAAAGCCTTTTAAACAAAAAAAAATTTTGAAAACGGTCCAGGTGTCAAGAAAAAAAAAATCTTCGACGAATTGTGCAACTTCCTTTGTTGAAGTCTGTTAAAAATTGTTTGTTTCCGATTGGACTGTTCTCTCAAAAATACTTGGTGGAGAAAACGGGTCAACTGATACACATTTCTCTATCTCTAGTTGATACTTTCAAGATTTAATTATCTTATTAATGTCTTGGCCTTTTCAATATTTAGTTTCATTTTTACAATATATTAACTACTTTTTTCCCTGTCTATGTATTTTCTAAAAAAGCTTTGCAAAAAAGTTGGAAAAATGGGGACAAGCAAAAATCGCAAAAACCTTTTCCTGAATTTAAATTTAGCAATTTATTAATTTCGCTCATTTTACGAATATATTTTAGTAGAATCCAATTTTAATACGGAGAGAAAATGTTTATTTTCTTATGTATTTTCCAAAAAACCTTATTTTCTTAGAAACTACTGCTTTGAACCTTCTTTTAAAACGTGCTTAGAAATCACGTTTTTAGCAGAAAGAATTCTTTCACTATACTTCAAGTTTCAAGAAATCCCACGTTTGATAATGTTTGAAATAAATAAGAAGTTGAGTTGCATTTTCCTCGAAGCCTCTGAAATGTTTATAGAGCAATAAAAAGCAAGGAAAACAATGTAGGCAAAAGTAGAAGTAAATATTACTGTTGGTTTGAGCTAGAAATGTTTGGTCCATCTTTAAAGTAAAAAGTTTTTTTAAAAGTAAAAAAAACATGACCAAACATTTTGATGCACATTATTTATCGAATCTCATGGAAGTGTCGTAAGTGTATTATTAGACAAAAACTGGCGAAATAATAAGTACACAGAAGAAAAAAAAAACACAACGTTAGCGTTTTGGCGCTTGTTTCTGCATAGTACAGGAGTCGGCCACCAGATGTAATATGTTATAAAAAAATATCTTAAAACCTTGAAAAACATTTCCACTTAAATTGTATCATCATCATCTGAACTACTTTTCTTGCTTTTTATACAATCGAAGTGCATGTTAAAAAACGGCTGTACACAAATTGCATCAGGAGATTACGTTGCTCAAACTGCAGTTGAAATTGCGTTCATTATAAATAGCGAATGGTGAACGAAGAAGAAATCTTCCTAATAGGATTGCAATTCATTACCCAGCAAGCTTTAGTTCCCTTCACGTCAACTGTATAATCGCCTCAAACAATTAAATCTGTTAAATCTGCTTAGGTTCAATTCTGTAATAGTATTAATAATGCGATCTTATTAAGTTAGAGCAGGTACAGAATTGCATCTCATATTCCATTCTCATAGGTCCGGATTATTATTAATTCTCTTACTGAATTCGCTTTAACAGCCTTGCAAATACGTTTAATGTAGAATTCGATGTTTTGTAATTTTAAATTTGTAAATGAATTGTTTATTGATCAGAACATGTTATTTTATTGGTGTTTACTTAGTAATACTTCAATTTTTCTTTTTGGTTAGATAAGATGTAGAGGAAAACTTTGGATGCAATTTACAAAACGTTTCATATTTAATACGCTTTTATTAGTTTCACATGTGGGTTTGTTTGTATGTATGTATGTATGCAACTCTGAATAAAAGTTAAAATTCATTCTTTACAAATGTAAAAGTAATATACAGGGTGTCCACTTTAATCGTGGACCAATAGCTAATTTCTAAACCGTTAGAGATAAGCATATAGTTTATTTAGGAAAAAATCTCCAAATTACGAAAGGAATTTTGGGTCTATTCAATGTTTTTCAAAAAATCAAATTTTGAAAGAGTTACGAATTTTAATTTTTATACAGCCCCCCCCCCCCAGTCCTATCAATCATATTTAGTAAAACATTCTTGACACTGTAACGTTTAAAACTAAAAAAATCACTCTTCTACCACAAAAATTGACCGAGTTATGACGTTTTGAAAAATCAAGATTTTGCATTGTTTCATGACGTCATCGAGAGATCGCTTAAGGGACCGTATGCGAAATCCTTCAAAATCTTGATTTTTCAAAACGTCATAACTCGGTCAATTTTTGTCGTAGAAGAGTGATTTTTTTTTAGTTTTAAACGTTACAGTGTCAAGAATGTTTTACTAAATATGATTGATAGGACTGGGGGGCTGTATAAAAATGTAAATTTCGTAACTCTTTCAAAATTTGATTTTTTGAAAAACATTGAATAGACTCAAAATTCCTTTCGTAATTTAGAGATTTTTTCCTAAATAAACTATATGCTTATCTCTAACGGTTTAGAAATTAGCTATCGGTCCACGATTGGAGTGGACACCCTGTATTTAATACTATTATTAAAAAAGGGCTAAACTATATTACATGTTGATGCATTATAAGTGCATGTTAGTTTGATTAACTCTAAAAGCGTATTTTTTAGTTTTTTTAAACTATAATTTAATTATTGGATTTTTGCGCATTGGTATACTTTATTGAGTATGAACAGTAGGGTGAGTCGAAAAATTCGATTTTTTTATTTCGAAATCGCATTACCTCTCAAAAGTTGTGGTTTAGTATCCACTACTTGGGAAAAATAAGAAAAAAATTCTAAGTTGACGTCTTCGGTTCGCGCATGAGGCTCAAAGTTGGGAAAAATATGTTAAAAATGGAAATTTTCAAAAGGAAAAAAGAAAAAAAAACTGTAACTTTTTATAATGCAAATACCATAAGCTGTAAATATTTTGTGCATTTTTAATCTAAAAAAATATTTTATAGCTTTTACATACGATCTTTAGTTTGCACATCAGCCTTAAATTGGGCTAAAATCTCCTACAATGTCAAATTTCGAAAATATCGATTTTTTTTATTTCGAAATCGCATTACCTTTCAAAAGTTGTGGTTTGGTATCCAAAATTTGGGAAAAATAAATAAAAAATCTAAGTTGACTACTTCGGTTCGCGCATGAGGCTCAAAGTTGGAAAATATATGCTAAAAATGGAAATTTTCAAAAAATAATTTGAAAAAAAAGTAATTTTTTTTCTATCGAAACTGCTTTAAATTGTTAGTAGATAACATAAGTTGAACCCAAAAAATTATATATAACTTTTAGAAGATACATTCTGTTTGTGCATAAGGCTCAAGATATGAAAAAAAATGTCAAAAACTGAACCAGAACGCACTATGTCGGCGCTGTGCCGGTATATTTTTGTTCTACAGCCGACTTTTCTAGACATTACACATATTCTAGGAGACAGTTCAAAGTCCCTGCAGTCTGCACTCCCTTTGGTTGTCACTTAGTCAGCTAGACCCGCCAAACAAACAGCATCTTTAATTAGCAACTGAAAGTGAATCAAAAAGTGCAGCGTGTTTAGCTTTGGGTGAGTTTTTTTTTTTGTAACTTTATAGCATATTTTTATGCTCAAGTTTTGTTATACTGTTCTCCGTTCTCCGAATAATAAATAATGGAACCCCGGAAAACTTCTAAACGTTTAATTATTTGTCCGTTTTTTGGTGTACCGAAAGGGTTAAGTCAAAGTGTTTTAACCACATGTGCAGATGTGTTGTTAGCTTGCTTTGAAGAAAAATCGCAATCTGTAAAAGGCGAACCTTTTTCAAGGATTTCAGATTGCATAGCTCATAGAAGAAATTTACTGCAAAGCTTCTATACCAACGGTCAGTCATGTACGTATTGTAAAATTGATAAAGGATTACCATAATACTACACTTTGAGAAAGTCATTTAGTCGTGATAAAGATAAATTGAACTTCAAGACAAAACTCAATCATTTTGTTAATTAAGCGAAGTCTAAACTTTTTGACGTTGCTTCTTTCAAGTGTGCAATGAATTTTTCGTGTTCTTGTGCTAAAAAGCCAATCTCTTGTAGATGTACACTATACATCTGTACATTGGTATAGAACGCACATTGGTATTACCACTGTACATTGGTATAGAAGCTTTGCAGTAAATTTCTTCTATTTAAGCAGATATGCAATCTGAAATCCTTGAAAAAGGTTCGCCTTTTACAGATTGCGATTTTTCTTCAAAACAAGTTAACAACACATCTGCACATGTGGGTAAAACACTTTGACTTAACCCTTTCGGTGCACCAAAAAACGGACAAACAATTAAACGTTTAGAAGTTTTCCGGGGTTCCATTATTTATTAGTCGGAGAACGGAGAACAGTATAACAAAACTTGAGCATAAAAATATGCTATAAAGTTACAAAAAAAAAACTCACCCAAAGCTAAACACGCTGTACTTTTTGATCCACTTTCAGTTGCTAATTAAAGATACTGTTTGTTTGGCGGGTCTAGCTGACTAAGTGACAACCAAAGGGAGTGCAGACTGCAGGGACTTCGAACTGTCTCCTAGAATATGTGTAATGTCTAGACAAGTCGGCTGTAGAATAAAAATATACCGGCACAGTGCCGACGTAGTGCGTTCTGGTTCAGTTTTTGACTTTTTTTTTTTTTCATATTTTGAGCCTTATGCACAAACAGAATGTATCTTCTAAAAGTTATATGTATATTTTTCGGTTCAAATTATGTTATCTACTAACAATTTAAATCAGATTCGATAGAAAACAATTACTTTTTTTTTTCAAATTATTTTTTGAAAATTTCCATTTTTAGCATATATTTTCCAACTTTGAGCCTCATGCGCGAACCGAAGGAGTCAACTTAGATTTTTTTTTATTATTTTTCCCAAATTTTGGATACCAAACCACAATTTTTGAGAGGTAATGCGATTTCGAAATAAAAAAAAATCGATATTTTCGAAATTTGACATTGTAGTAGGCCATTTTAGCCCAATTTAAGGCTGATGTGCAAACTAATGATCGTATGTAAAAGTTATAAAATATTTTTTTAGATTAAAAATGCACAAAATATTTACAGCTTATGGCAGTTGCATTATAAAAAGTTTCAATTTTTTTTTTCTTTTTTCCTTTTGAAAATTTCCATTTTTAACACATTTTTTCCAACTTGAGCTCATGCGCGAACCGAAGACGTCAACTTAGAATTTTTTTCTTATTTTTCCCAAGTTGTGGATACTAAACCACAACTTTTGAGAGGTAATGCGATTTCGAAATAAAAAAATCGATTTTTTCGACTCACCCTACTATACAGGGTGTCCACTCCAATCGTGGACCAATAGCTAATTTCTAAACCGTTAGAGATAAGCATATAGTTTATTTGGGAAAAAATCTCCAAATTATGAAAGGAATTTTGGGTCTATTCAATGTTTTTCAAAAAATCAAATTTTGAAAGAGTTACGAAATTTAAATTTTTATACAGCCCCCCAGTCCTATCAATCATATTTAGTAAAACATTCTTGACACTGTAACGTTTAAAACTAAAAAAAATCACTCTTCTACCACAAAAATTGACCGAGTTATGACGTTTTGAAAAATCAAGATTTTGAAGGATTTCGCATACGGTCCCTTAAGCGATCTCTCGATGACGTCATGAAATAATGCAAAATCTTGATTTTTCAAAACGTCATAACTCGGTCAATTTTTGTGGTAGAAGAGTGATTTTTTTTTAGTTTTAAACGTTACAGTGTCAAGAATGTTTTACTAAATATGATTGATAGGACTGGGGGGCTGTATAAAAATTTAAATTTCGTAACTCTTTCAAAATTTGATTTTTTGAAAAACATTGAATAGACCCAAAATTCCTTTCGTAATTTGGAGATTTTTTCCTAAATAAACTATATGCTTATCTCTAACGGTTTAGAAATTAGCTATTGGTCCACGATTGGAGTGGACCCACTTGTATAGACGACTTTACAAGGGGTATGGTGATCGGACTGAGAAGGGGAGGTTGGTCCATACGTCAAATTGCAGCTGATACCCACATGGATGCAAGCACTGTGCATCGGCTGTGTCGGAGATGGTTGGAAAGAGGAAATGTAGCCACATTGAGGGGTGCAGGTGCAGCCAGAGTGACGTCAGACCGCTTGGATCGACGGATTCACCGACAAGCTGTGGCGGACCCGCAAGTCACTTGTACGTCGATTCTGCAGCACGTGCAAGGTACCCTGGATGTTCCTGTGTCGACCAGAACCATTTCCCGTCGACTGGTTGCACGTGGCCTGCAATCACGGCGCCCGCTAAGAAGACTGCCATTGACCTCACAGCACAGACTCCAACGTTTGGAATGGTGCCGGACCAGAGCGACGTGGATGGCAGAATGGCAAACCGTAGTGTTCTCAGATGAATCCCGCTTCTGTTTGTCCAGCGATAGTCATCGCATACGTGTGTGGCGTCGACGTGGAGAAAGATCGAATCCGGCAGTAACTGTGGAACGCCCCACAGCGCGACAACGTGGCATAATGGTTTGGGGCGCTATTGCATACAATTCCGTATCACCTCTAGTTCGTATTCGGGCACTATGACGGCCCAACGATATGTAGATAATGTACTGCGGCCGGTGGCAATCCCCTACCTTCAGGGTCTGCCAAATGCAATTTTTCAACAGGATAACGCCCGGCCTCACAGTGCTCGAATCAGCCAACATGCTCTACGAGGTGTACAGATGCTTTCCTGGCCACCATACTCTCCTGACTTGTCACCAATCGAACATGTGTGGGACGTGATTGGACGCCGTTTGCAGAACCTGTCACTGCCTCGTTCAGAGGACGAACTGTGGCAAATGGTTGAAAGGGAATGGAGTGCCATCCCTCAGGACACCATCCGCAGGCTTATTGACTCCATGCCTAGACGTGTTTCTTCGTGCATCGCTGTCCGCGGTGGTCCTACTTCTTACTGAGCCGACGCCGTCCTCGCTCTAAATTTTGCTTATTTATTTTGAAATAAATATCACTTATTGTTCCATGCTGTCTCTGTCTTCTTACCAAATTTCATCAATTTCTGACCACTCCTTCTTGGTGTTGCATTTTCAATGTCGGAGCAGTGTATAGTTTTCCAACTTTGAGCCTCATGCGCGAACCGAAGGAGGTCAACTTAGATTTTTTTTTATTATTTTTCCCAAATTTTGGATACCAAACCACAATTTTTGAGAGGTAATGCGATTTCGAAATAAAAAAAATCGATATTTTCGAAATTTGACATTGTAGGCGATTTTAGCCCAATTTAAGGCTGATGTGCAAACTAATGATCGTATGTAAAAGCTATAAAATATTTTTTTAGATTAAAAATGCACAAAATATTTACAGCTTATGGCAGTTGCATTATAAAAAGTTACAATTTTTTTTTTTCTTTTTTCCTTTTGAAAATTTCCATTTTTAACATATTTTTTCCAACTTTGAGCCTCATGCGCGAACCGAAGACGTCAATTTAGAATTTTTTTTCTTATTTTTCCCAAGTTGTGGATACTAAACCACAACTTTTGAGAGGTAATGCGATTTCGAAATAAAAAAAATCGATTTTTTTCGACTCACCCTACTGAATAGAGTCGCCAACTTACCCTCCCCCCCCCCCCCAATCAAGGTGAGTTGGATCAAGCCAAGACTTATCAATCTTTGCCTCTTAACTAATACTTCTAATTCATGCTTTAAAAGTTTACAATTAAATCTTTATTCTGAATGTATGCTGGTTTTTTTTAGCTTAAAAGTTTTTCTTAATTGTTTAATAGGAAGTCAACCACCCCTTCTTGCTTTTGCTACGCAATGCAAAGTTAAAACTCTACATTATTTATAATATTATATATAGTATATAATATTAATATTGTGTTATAATATTGTAACTTTCGTAGCAAGTATTACATTTAAAAAATGTGGGGTATTTAAAAACATAATAAGAAAGTATAACCGGGGTTTACATTAAGCCATTTTAGTTAAGAGAATAGACTGACTTCATATTTACATCTTCGTGTAACTTTCCAAACCATAAATTGAAGTAGTGTTTTATTTGGCTTTAAAAAACCCTGAGTACGGTCTGTTTTTATAGAACTGACCGAAATAACAATTGAAGAAGTAACGATTGGTTATTGTTTCTTAAACAAGGCATAGCAAACGAGCACTTGGGACTTACACTTTAAAAAATGAAAAAGAATATTGTGAATAACAGGAATTTGTCATGTAATAAAAATATAGCGTACTATCAAAAGAAGGAAAAGCTATTTCTGAAAATAAGGAAGGATTCCATGAATTTTACATAGAGCGTTCTACTTTTGTTTCTTAACTATGTTTTGAAAGTTTAACTTTTTTTTAAGCAATTTTAAATTGAAATGCAAAGAGAAAAACTCAAACTTCTACGCAATTTAATCCACTTGACGGCAATAAGGGACTCTATTATTGTTTTTACTTGAAGAAAGAGTATTTTTCAAAGACATGAAAACAAACCAGATTTTGTCTGGAAAAGATTTCTTAATATAATGAGCATTATATAAACTTGAAATGAAGGTTTTTTCTTATTGGAACACTCGAAAGAAAAATTTGATTTATAGAGAAATGTTTAATATATGCTGCTAGCTTAAATTTCTTTGCATTGCAAAATAAAAAAAAAATATGAAATTATGAAGAGCAACCACTGTTTATCTATAAACATATTATTTATATATAGAGGTAAATAAGTCAAAATAATAGGAACACTGATGAAAAAATGAAAATATTTTATTAATAAGGGGTTGGGGCCCATATTTGCTTAAATGACAGCTTGTTTTCGGCATGGGACTGACAAATAAATATCTTAAATATACTTTATTGGAATTTTTAAGTCTCAAAGTTCAAACAAAGTGCGTGGAGGAGGAAATGGCGCTCATAGTTTGTTTTCTAAAAACCCCACAAATGTTCCCTAACGTTTAGACTATGTGGCGAGGACACCACGTTCACTGTTCCACTTCATCATCATGTGCATGTTCCCATGTTGGAACTAAGTGGTGCGTGTAAATAGGAGAGTTGTCATTTTGGAAGTACTAAAGAAAAGAGACTGATCGGCGAGAATACTTCGATAATGTTCGCCTGTGATCATTTCCCTCGGGACAACAAGAGGATCCAATAAATGGGAAAATGTTGTGGTCCACACCATCACGAACCCCTCCCCCCCCATCCCCATGATTCACGAAGTGCTTCTATTTCAGATGCTCTTTTAATGGACCAAACACGTGGTAGCTCTGGAGACGTGTGGACGTGCATTATCATGGAGCAGAAGAACCACACCCTTCGTGAGCAGCCCCGGTTTTTTTTTCTTAATGAATCTGCGTAGGTTTTGGGATGTCATCACAGTACACATCATAGTTTGATTTCTTGTGTTCAAGCAAGGCTTCACTAGATAGCGTTTTATACAGGCCGTATCATTACTCAAAACATCAATGGTGAAGATTTGCCCGCTAGAGAGCGCTGAACAATCACCACCCAAATGCTTGTTTACATTTATTAGCATATTGTTTCTGCTGTAAAAAGTGATGTTTATCCGATCTTTAAGGGTTAAAAAATATTAATATAGTTAACTAAAGTGGAGTACAGAGTGAATTAATGCCGAAGGCCTTATTAGTACTGCTTTTTTGGGGAAATTAATTCCCTTTTCAGGTAAAGTTTGTCACAACTCATGCTTCAGTCATACGACATTCATTCATCTGTTTATTTTCCTCGAATTAGCAACATATAGCAATGTCGTTTAAATTTGACACCTCTGCATTAATAAAATATACGCTTAAACTCGTAGACGATAAATAAAAAATGTAGCAATGAAATAATATTGTTCTATTTACTATTTTGTTTCATTATTGCTGCTCACACGATCTAAATTCCTACGCAAAAGTTCAGATGTTCATTTTGATAGCGTTGACGCATCAGAGCGATAAATGGCGAATCTATTCGTCGAGACATTTCATTTTGATGCCCTAGAATGAAATGTACTGTAATGAAGAACTTCAACGGAAAGACGATTGACAACAAAACATATTAATTTTTTTAGTAATAACGAAATGAGCATATATAATAGGTTGGTACTAAAGAGCAATACAAGTACGAAAAAAATAAACAAAACTACAATATTACGATGACCAACTGTATCATGGCGAAATGTGGACTGAATTTTAAAAAGTTCTATGGTAACCCGTTGGTAGTATTGGCTCGGTTAGCGAATAGATTCGCCATTTATCGCTCTGAGGTGCCAGTGTCGTTTCATAGTTAATTAATAATTAGAATCAATTAAAATGAAAAATAATTTGCTAACTAATTAAAATAAGCCGTTAAATTGCAGAATAAACCAATAAATAAAACAAGCTATTAAATAACGTTAAAATATACTAAAATAGAATTGAATGCCAAATTGTAAAATTGTCGCCAACAAATTAACTTTTAATTTTGTCTTTTATTATTTGATTTGTATATAATGTTAGTTACCATAAAATTCGATAGATGTCGCTGGACAATTACCACCGTTTTTATCCCAAAGATTTTGATCGAATGAAACAGCCTGTATAAAAAGCTATCTAGCGAAGCCTTGGTTCAAGAGATTCAACCTACGTTGCACCATCATGTCCTTACAGGTACTGCTGCGTCAACTGGACGACTCTCGTTGTTACAGCTTCTGAATTCTCCCGCGCTTGCGATTGTCTCTGCTTGCTCCGATCTACCCTAGATGTCCCAATGGCACCCTTAAATGTCTCGCAACAGTCTCTCATAGCAGCATGCGCAAATTTGGGAATCGGTTACGTTACTATGACGTTTGGTACGATTTCATTTGAACATTCCAAAAAGAAAAATATAAATATATGTCTGTGTGTGTGCAAATTGATGCTTGGGTCAAAAATTTCTATTGTATTTTCTTTAAAAATGAGTGTTGGAAAGCATACAATATGTGAATACCCTGTGATTTTAGAACCAAGAGTTTTACATCTGAGTAGTATATTGGGGTAGCAAATGTGTGACGAGATCAAATTCCACCTAGCGGTACTGTGGCTTATACAAATAAAATCACTATTCTTAACCTTAGGGAAATATGAAATATATATATATATATATATATATATTGGTTCATTTAAAAAGTCTCCACGCTTAAGGTAAAAAGTACTATAATACAAAAAATATTTTAAAAAACACATGAATTATGCACTAAAAAACAGCAGAAAATAAAGAGCCACTGCAAATCAGTATTCTAGCTCCTTGAATGATGAAATTCAAGTTAGAAAAGCCACTACACATTGAAATAAATAACATCTTGCAAGAGAACACACCTTACAGATATCGGATTTTCAAAAAATAAGTATGTCATCATCTGCAAAAGGTAGTTTTAAAACAGCTAATAAACAAAAAACCATTGTAGTAATACGCCATTAATGATTATTTTCCACAAACCAGATACTGAACCTTGAGGACAGCTTTTTTTTTAATTGACACACTTTCCTGACATCAACAAAGGTAAATTCAGCAAAACAGTTGTTTCAGAAATTTTGATAAAGGTGAAAGATATTTTCAGGGACTTGAGCTTTTTTTGGTAAACTAATAACAGCAGGCCACCAAGTGTTATTAAGTTCTCCCTTGATACCCATAAAACTCATGACAAGATCTAAAACAGATACAACATTTTAAAACAACTGTTTTGAATAAGAACAAAAAAAAACTGTTTTAAAAGTGATAAAAAAATGCATTGGATTGTATTTACAATGATATGGCAGTACCTTTTTGCTATGAAAATGCACTTCGGCAAAAATAAAGGGCTTTTTAAGAAAATAACAATTTCTACTGCGTGCTTATATGAAGTTTAATGTTTCTGAGGCTTTCTAATCTTGTCGCTATTCTTATGTATTTAGGGAATATTGCACAAAAGCACGGATCGTTAAGCAACTTTTAAACACTTTCTAGAATAGTATTTTTCTTCTCTAAATTGAAACTCAGTTGCAATGGGTACATCATTAGCGTTATATCAATCTCTTGATAAGAGAAAATTTCTAGAACATAATGTAACTTTAAAATGAGAGCGTTCAGTATTATTTAAAGCTATCTTTCGCAAATTTTAACAATTTTTGTTCATTTATTTTAAGTTAAAGGAACAGATCTGTCTGTATGTGTCTGTCTGAAGCTTGAACTCCTTAAAAATCGCTGAGAGTAGATAATCGAATGAGATACCATTCAATTTGAAATTTTCCTAGGAAAACAATAAGAACAATCGCGTCATTTTACGACTGTGTAATTAGCTGAGGTATTAACTAAAACGTTAATTAAATTTTTGAACTTTTTGAAACTCAAAGACTTATTTCTTTTCGTTGTCATTTTGAATACATGCTACAATAAAGTTCTAACAATTGTTTTTAGTTCGGAATTTTTTTCTGATTAATAAAATTATAAATTAACTATTTTGTCATTTCTCTTTTATTCTAATTAATGACTTTTATTTTTTTGCTGTTGTCATTTTGAAAATGTGGTACTCATAAGCTATAATGATGGTTTTTTGTTGGAATTTCTTTCCTCAATTATAATTAATAAAACCACATTTTTCGTCATTTCACGATTGTCTCCTCTCTGAAGTCCAAACAATGACAAATGTAAACTCACGCTGCAAATGTGTGTGCTAAATTACTAATATTAAAAATTTATATTTAGCAACAATAAAAAAATAAGAAAAAGAAAAAAACGCATCTCTCAGTTTCAGCTAGAATCTAATTTGTTTCTTACATCGTGAAATTAAACATTAATTTCATACTTTAAGCTCATAACCAACTTTACAAATCACTCCTTACTGCTACATGCTACATTAAAAATTATTCATCTCATGACTAAATACTTAAAAGCGGTACCAAGGATGCAATGTTGATATTTTTCTAATTATTTAATATAAAAAAATATCATAATCCTATTAAGTGAGAATATTTTAACGTAAGATTTACGGCTTTAGGATAAATATGCGAATTTTTTTCTTGTAGTATTTAAAAGTTAAAAAGTGTCATGCTGTGTTGCGAATACAATTTTCTTTAAAAATATTATGAGATAGAAATTAAAAACAATTCAGGGTTATTTTTATTTATCTGAGGTAACTTTAAAAATATTTTTCTTAAACAATTTGTGAGAATTAAAAAGATAATTAATAATTAAAGGGACTGCATTTCATTAAACGTGTAGACTTTTTTTTTGATGTTATTGTTAAAAATTAATGTCAGTTATGATTGCCAACTTTTATTCCACATAATTTTTGGGATTTTTTAATGTATTAATAATAGTTTTTAGAAAGGAAAGAAGATCTGGCACTGTGATTGCAGAATTTATTTTCTGCAGTATTATTTTTTCACTATAAAAAAAAGCGTAACCTTACTCTGTTAAAGCGATGGCAGCATAGCTGCCTCCATTGCAATCAATTCAACGTAACTGATTAAACTGGTGTAGCGTTACATATCGCTCATAACGTTACACCAGTTTTATCAGTAAAATTAAGTCAGCAATTGACCATTGGATGTAAAATACTACCATCATTCTTACTTCCGATATTTGGCAGTTTCTGCCAAAAGAAGCAGACCTATTTCGTCAGCTACTGGGACGACAGCTTCAAGGTAGACTGTCTACAAACGGTTAGGGCAGATTGGACTGTATGTCCTTAGGCCTGTCAGATGTGTCCTACTTACTGTACGTCACTGTCGCCTTTGCTTAGCCTTAAGTAGTGAGCATGAATTATGGATACCACAACAGCGGGCCTGTGTGATGTTTTCTGACTAGTCTAGGTTCAGTTTGCAACCAGATTCTTAGCGGATTCTCCTTTGGAGAGCGCCAGGTACCCGTTACCACCAAGAAAACAGTATTGAACGACATTGTTATGGGGCTGCAGGATTGCTCGTTTGGGGAGGAATTATCCTGGGTTCCAGGACACAGTTGCAGGGGTAAACTGAAAAATGACAGGCCAAATCGATCGGGACGTCATTCTGGATCAACATGTACGCTTATTTCTGGGCGCCATGGGGGCAGAATTAGTGTTTATGGATGATAACGCCCGTCCGCCCCGTGCGAGTATCGAGAACGAACGCCTTGAATTGGAAGACATTACCCGTATGGACTGGCCAGGATTCTCACCGGACTTGAATCCAATAGAGCACATGTAGGATATGCATGGCCGGCGAGTTGCAGCCCGTCAACCACCTCCTACATGTCTATCGGAGCTTCATAGAGCATTGCTTGTTGAGGGGTGTAATATCCTCCAAGGTACACTTTGATAACTTGATTTTGAGCATGCCTAGGCGTTGCACAGACTGTATTTCGTCGTTTGAAAGACACACTATATATTAGCATTCATAATAACCGCGTAACATTGATATTTGTGAAAATGATATTTTTTGCAATTTGCATTAGGGAGTAAAAATCGCAATTTTACTTGTTAATATCGAACATGTAGCCGTTTTTGCTATTTATCTTTTGTGTAATAAATAGGCTTAACAAATAAGTGGTGTTTATTTTGTGTCTGACTCTTTATTTGGCTGAACTTGCAATATCCTTAATTTATGGACATGATTGTAATCAACTAAACCAACGGGCCGCCATTTCGGAATGCTATATATTAAGGCAATGCTTAAAAATAGAATATTTTTTTTCGGCACAACAATCAAATCGTAAACTTATGTAGTTGAATGAAGAATAAAGGAAGTCATCGCATCCTTCCCCCCCCCCAAAAAAAAAACTTTTAAGAAACAATGTGTATGATAATAAAAATGACAAAACTGAACATTATTTTGACGGGTAAAAGTAGTGCGCAACCAATAGGGCTGCACTGCGTTGTTATCACGCTTTATATTAGTGAATGTCATTAATTTTGACAAATATTTAATAATTCTAGTGTTTAGATTTATTTACATTTATTGAAGTGCTCTCTGTCCTCCTTAAATACAAATTCCTGCTTCTAAATAGTTTTACTACAGTACTACTTGATTAAAAATATTAGGCACAACTCATTCATGTCGTAAAAGATATTTACTTACATTTCTCGATAATTTTATATTTTTTCTGTACATGTAAAAATTATCACGTTATAAAATTTGAGATTAGTATTTCAACTCCAACTGCTTTATATTTATGCGTTGTCTCCATTCAAGAAAGTTGAATTTAGATTGTGCAAAAATCATATACTACTACTAAATTATCGGTCGAATAGAAATAAAGCAACAAATAAGCGGACGAAACGCTTTTAAAAACGCTAATGCTTAGTCCTAAAACTAATCCTAAAATCATCGGTAATTTAAAAAAAATTCTACAACAATCAGAATTTTAGTATGCTTCTGTTAGTTAAACGATACAAATTTTGTATTTATATCATTCAAGCTGAGATTAATTCTTTGGGTAATAGGCACTAAGCACTTATAGAAAATATGTTTAAGGTTTTTACATTTGAATAAAAATATCAGAACAATAATATTACCTTAAACTTAATTCAGAAGAACATGTCTCAGATCTGTTTAATTTTTGCATAAAGTATTGAACGAAGTTTAAAATTCAAAACAAATATGAATACGAGATTCATCTGAATTGGATTATCTACAAATGATTTTACAAGTACTTCCAACTGAGCATTTTGATGTCAAGCAACTATCTTATAATCTTCCAAAGTATATGAAGGGCCAGGGGGAAAGAAGATAAAAGTGACCAAAAAAGGATTTCGAGAAAAACGAAGAACAAAGTTTGATTTCTCGTAGCTCCTTATGTAGTTTTTCGAGTTTTCATACACATTTCGGTCGTTTCTCTTCTTTTTTCTCCCTTGTTGTTCCACCAGATGATACTAGTCCTTCATAGCCCCTAGATAGCGCTAATATCTCAAAATTGACGAAAAAGTGACTTTCATATTTTTCCCCCTGGCCCTTCATATATTAATATTAGTTATATATATTCCACGTATACGTACATCTACTAAGTCAAAAGTAAACTAAAGGTTAATTATATTAATTTGAGTATGGTTAGGTAAGAATTAAAGATTAACTAATAAAAGTTTCAGTATCTATATCTAAACATGAAACTCATAAAATTGACATTGTAAACAAAAATATGTATTTGAAAAAAAAAATGAAACTAAATATTTTGAAACTAAATATTTTTTGTCCAGTGGGGGAAGGGAGGAAACGAAAAACATTTTCTGAAAACATTGTAGCAAATGCATTGTTTTATCAGTTACCAGTTTAAAAATAATCTGTGGAATTAGAAATATCGATGAAGTAGATCGAATTTCACATTGGTAATCCGTTTTGTATCTCTAATTTATTTTTAATGCTTATAAGTGCAAAAAAACTTTCGTTTATTTAAAAAGCATGTCTTGCTTGATAGGATAGGCAATTTATTTTGAATTCCCTGTATTATATTAAAAACGTTTGCTCAAGCAGATACTTGAAACTTACCTCTGTTCTGTTTTCCATTAAGCTTATGAAACTCTTTAAAAATCGTGCTATTTTTAATGTTTGGCATATTTTACTATTTATGCCATAAATTCTGCTTCAAATCCAAGAGTTAAATATTTTTACAAATAATGTCTTATAATATGATATGTATTTTAGCTTTCACGCGAGATTTGGCTTTAGAAAGATGTGCTTGACAGTGTATTATTTCCGAAAAGTGAATATTTATTCAACTAATCTCACGGGATTAGTTTTATTAATTCAACTTAAAAAAAAATCATGAAACATTTTAATTCATACTTTTAAAATCTAGTATAAGATATTTTTGTTGATTACGAAGGACATACGAAAGGGATTCACTAAATAAGACAACACTAAAATATTATGTCAGATACACGTATTTCGAAAATAAATATGTCGTAATGCTCATTTTAATTATATTCGAAACTTATTTCATTTTAACTATAATGTAAAATGCTTTTAACAGAGCTTTTTGCTTAAAGTTTAGCACATTTTCTAAAGTACAATGCGCTGAGAGAATGCTTATGTTAGCTGTACTTTCTCTTGTTTTGGAGTTGTAGAAAACAAAGTAACTCCAAAGCAAGTGTAAACAAACGTGAATGCACGTTTTCAAAAGTGCAGAAAAATATAGCAGTTTTTGATCCAGATGCAGTTTTTGTTCCGTATGCTTTTTTTCATACGCATAACTCTGGGCCAACACTTTTATTTAAAAGCTATTCTTTGCCATCCATAATATCTTATCATAGTCGGTAAGATCCTTTTGTTTCACAAACTGCGTTGCATGACACATGCGTAGTGGCCTTTGTACATAGCTTTTACGGATTTTGAAAATACGCTTTCGTGTATTTTTTTTTTTTAGTAGTGAACAACTTCATGTTACGTCCTCTATTTGTTGAAATTAAGTGCTGTGAGATCTTTATATTATACAGGGACGTCATTTCGAAATTTTCCAGGGGGGGGGGGCAAAGGGGGCATACACAATGTAAAATTTCCCCAAAAGTGGCAAAAACTACGCCCACTTATATACCAATACATTGATTTCCCAAAGTCAGGGGGGGGGCAATTGACCCACCCTTGCCCCCCTTAAATGACGGGCCTGATATTGTACTTTCGTTAGCTGAGAGATAGTCAGACAGCAGTTGCCGGACATTCATAAAGATGTCAATAAATATTCTCACCTCTTACATCACCATGATTAGACTTTCAAACTATCTATCTGCATCCAAGTCGAGTAGGGGAAAACCGCCTGTATTGGACCACTGCTTAAATTGGACTTCGGGCTTAAAATCTAGTACAGAGATCTATGCTATACTTTAACTGTAGAAATATAAAGTTTTAGGAATAAAATCAATGTGTTTGAAGTTTGACCAGTCTTCGAGCTGCGTAGCGTGAGTTACAGCATGATTTATGTTGAAAACGTGTAAAATCTTATTTCGCGGAATTGTATCTAGTAAGATAGTACTAAAACTTTTAAACTGAGGTAAAGTTCTGTTATAGCATGATAATCTGTGTTTAATAAGGATTACATCTATGTATTTACATGCGCGATTGTGATAATTTTTGATAGAGTAATAGGCTAAAGAACAAAAAATGGCGTGTTTTCCTTTATTGAACCGAAAAAATGTTTTTATATTGGACCGGTGGTCCAATTTAAGAATATAATTTTAAACAAGACTTTTTATTAATCGTAACGTAAAATAAATAACTCATCTGATTTAATAACGTAGTTAAAATTATTTTAAGCATACTTTAACACCTATTCCCGATATTCATTTAAACTTTTTATCAAGCACATTTTCTAGAACCCGCAACTTCTTAAAGTGTATGTTTTTTTTCTCTTCATCCATTAAGCTGCAGTTTCAGGTTGTTAAACATAGTTAGTAATTTAAATAAAATTTGTGCTGGTTTACCGAGAGGAAAATATCAATTTCTTCGATATGTTCGAAAAGATTTTAAAAAGAAACAATTTATGTGCTAATAAAATGGTCAATGTAGATGAAGCCGGTCTTTTCACTGTCCAAAAGCCTAAAAATGTATTGACGTATTAGGGTAAATATCAGGTTGGAACAGTAATGTGTGGTGAACGTGGTAGAAACACAGTGTCTATTTTCTGCATGAACGTAACAGAATTCCTAGCCCCCCCCCTCCCCTCTCTGTGCTTATTTTCAAAAGATTACACTCCATGTATGAGCTTATCGTAAAAGCATACCATGGTGAGCAATATGCTTGTTCAAAAGAAGGTAGGATCACAAACGATAATTCACACAATTGATACAACTATTTCATCAAAACCGTTAAGCCATGCAATGTAAAAAGAATGTCCTTCTATTAATGGATAGGCACAGCACTTACATAAAGAATATAGATGCAATAAACTTGGCTAACGAGAACGATATAATAATGCTTTCTCTTTAAGCATACCATGCACGTAGATGTGGTCTTATTCAGTCTGTCTACATATTTTAATCAAGCATGTGATACATGGATGCGAGAACATCCCAATGAGATCCATTACCCAATATCGCATAGGAGAACTGTTTTGTAACTCAACAGTTCTCCTTTGGTAACAGTTTGGCCTGTAACTTTGGTAACAGTTTGGCCTGTTAATTGACATGTGTTTAATAGCATTGACTTGGCTGGAGGAGAGTTAGATGTAAGTACTCTAGATAAAACTACTCAAAGTGAACATACTACATGTTCTGTGTATGTTGTGCACTATGTACTAGGGCTGCGACATCGATATCGATGTTTTGGAAACATCGATGTTTTTGTTAAAACATCGATGTTTTTAACATCGATGCTTTGGTGTCGATGTTTTTAAAACATCGATGTTTTGGGTTCGATGTTTTTTCCGATGTCGATGTTTTTTCATTTTGAATTAAAAATGTAATACACTTTCTCTCAGAGAAGTGACATTGATGGAAAAATATCATCTTTAAAATGAAAAAAACCATTGACAATAAAAAATCGACCCAACAACATTCAATGTCAGAAACATCATCACCAATGTCGTAACCCTAATACACACGATATGTACCCGGAATTAATGTCTGACAAAAAAAGTGCAAGAGCCCTTTAGTTATCCTTTATTTAATCTCATTTTCAAATCTAAACAGTCTGAATTCCCGTCAAACATGCAACAATTCGTCTACATTTAAAAAGCGCTACAGATGAGCTCCTGTGATCTACAGTGCAAATTAAGCTCATTTATGTCTTTTATCCGCAATGTCTTAAAGATACTATAGAAAAAGAAGAAAAGTAAATCTGCTGCTGCCGGTGTGTCTGGAATTTCCCAAAACTATACCTCTTTTACCGAATAATGAATGCATTTAAAATAAACAGAGGGATTTTTTCTTGACACATCATAAACATTAAAGGCGACAGGAAAACCTTCTCTGGTCTGTTTTGTTTGTTTTTTGCAGTTGACTTGCAAAGTGCGATGTTGTACGTAATTTCACTCATACGTAAATTCACATTTCTAGCTCCTAATAATAATTGTTCATTTTTTGGAAAAAAATTGTGTTTCATATAATCAAAATAATTCTTTCTCATCATTGAACTGACGGTAAGTGCTATGATACTTTTTTTTCTTGGATTCATTTTCGAGGTAGATTAATTTTCAGTATTATTCAAATAGAAAATATTTCCTTTTTCAAAACTAGTTTAAATAAATCTTTGCATGTTTTATTATCAGTTTTTGTTCTATTCAAGGGTCAAATCAATACATGTTGCGAAATTATTCCTATTAATTTGTATTAAGGACTCAAAATTCAGAATTTTCAATGCATTTGTCGAGTACTTATTCTTTTGTATTGCTTAAATTAATAAATATATACATTCATAAAATATATTACTGGCTTTAGTTTTGACATTTTTGAAATAATAGTTTTATTGAATGCATTGATGCAATGCCAAAAGAATTATCTGACCCTCTTGAAAACATTTGTTAGAGATTTTCATGTGTGTTACTTTGTAGTATATTCAAAACTGTACGCTATATATTTGTAAAAAGATCGATGTTTTAAAACATCGATGTTTGAGAACATCGATGTTTTTTAGTTGATGTATCAATACCATCAATGTTGTAATTTCTAACATCGATGTTTTGCCTTCGATGTCGCACCCCTACTATGTACAAGAACTAGCCACGAATTAATTTAGAACAAGTTCTGCAAAATCATCAAAACATGATTTTCAACTTTAACTATGATTTTGTAAAGCCGGCTCACATATCACCTTTGCCTTAAAAATAGAAGAAACAGACAGGAAGGTTATCTCAGCAATCATTCTAACGCCGTATGAAAGAAGCATAGAACAGAAAAAGTCCCGCAAGAAGTAGCAAGAAACTGCACAAAACAATTGTTAATGCAATATATGTCATGGAGATGAAGTTCAAAACATGATTAAATGCATGAAATGCTATCCGTGAGTTAATCAACACTGCCTAAGTGAGGCCGAAGCGAAATAAATTCTATTGAAAATCCTGGAAAAAAGCTGTGTACAGTTCAAATATAAATTATTCTATGATTTCCTGGTACGGTCCAATTTAGGAAGCACATAGTTCAATATAGGCACACATATTCCTAAATTATACTTTTGCAACTTTTTGTAAGATATTTTTTTTTTTTAATTTCCATATTTTCAGAAAATATAAGCTCCTAGGGCTATTCCTGATTTAATTTAGCTTACGATACCCTATTATATATTTTTGTTTTGCTTCACTTTGAGCGACACAGGCCCCCTGTTCTTAGGGGGTCCAATATAGGCGGTCTTCACCTATTTCATGGCAACACCAGTACACTAATTCTCTCATTCTCCAATAGACAATTTTAGCAAAACAAGGATATTTTCAAATCCTTTGGTATTTGGTTGTTGCATTTTCAGCGTCACACATTTAGTGTGTAAATAAAGTGTTTTACTGAAAGTATTTAAAAGTAATGCATTCAAATATATCTCTTGGCTGTCTAGAAAATTTATCGGAACGGAAATGAAGAGGGAACTAACTATATTAAACTGAATAATTCTTTTTCCGAGTAGCATTTTTAGAATTCTCCCATTTTAATCGCCACACTGATCAACATGGATCATATGAAATGATTTGATGTTTTTATATTAAGTTATCTTGTATCCCAAATCTTTTTTGGGTTTAGAAGACAAATTGATACATCTCATTAGCCCCAAAACAACCAACATGTTTGTATTTTTTTTTTTAACTAAAAGACATTACATCTAAAGACTTAGCATCAAAATATACTCACTAAACATATGACAAATATTTTCCTACTATGTGACTGCCTTTTACAAGAAAACCTAGTAGTATTTTGTTCATCACATCAATACAGATACTTTCCTCCGCAGCAAAGTAAAATATTTTAACACCTAAATGGGTCCGTTATTATTACTTAAAACTTTTCTTTCTGCGTCTTTCTTTGCAATTTTTCATGTTTGGATGTCACATTAAGAGTTTATGACTTTCTATTCTATCTACATTTTCTCGTTCCGAACTTATTTAGTCCATTCATTACTTTCATCATCTCTTACCTTATGCTTTCTCATTCTTGCTTTTGAAACGTGGTTTCCACGTCGAGACATTTATAAATATATGATATAACGTATATTGAGAGAGATTAATGTGTAGTTCAAAAGATGTTTCATCATCTCCAATACTAATAGTCCCATAGTATATCTAGATATATCGGCCTATATGAATAAACAGCTCCCACTCGACATATTTATACATATTGCCTCAATTCTTTGTGTATGAATAAATGTATTGTTCGATATAAATATATTTCCTTATACATACAAGTAAGTCTCTACTAATATTAGAATTTTCTTTTCTTACTAAAATAAGAAAAGGTAGATATTTTTTTTTTTTTTTGAAAATAGTTTTTTGGTTTCATGCAATTGAATTGAATTACTTCTTTTGCTATTCAGGCTTTTTGTAAAAGAGCAAATACAGGTACCTTTCAATTCAATTGAAAGAGAATTTAATATTTAAGGAGATGTTTATTGGATTCCTTTCTTTAACGTACAGCAAATTTGATGCTTCCTATGTATGAATTTTAAAAGTATTACATTGCAAAAGGAAATGTTTATAAAAATAAGTATTATCTTTAATCACATATATATTGATCTAACTTGCTAAATTTATCATTAAATGCTCCAACTGCATTTAAAATCTATGCAAGCGCAATTAGAGTTAGTATTTTTTCTCATTTTTACGTTAACACGCTAAATGCTCTTACTAATTATGTCGTAAAGGCAACTTCTATTAAATGTACGCATTAATTCTGAAGTAAAAATAGTTTCGGTGCAGCTGCAAAGTTATGAAATATATTTAACTATAATCTGAGGCTTACCAAAAAAAAAGGAGTCTTTTAGGAAAAATTAATATTTTTCAAGACACATGTAGACTTTTCAAAATACTACATTCAACTAGCAATATGAGCTAGGTAATACACTGCGATGCAAACGTTTAGACAAAATGCAAATATATGAATAAGAAGAAAACTATTCAGCGAAATGCTTTCAAATTAACTGCCTTCAAATTAACTTCTACTGCAGGTACACATTATGGTCCCAAATACGTGTCTGGAGTTTTGAAAAATATAACCGAAAACAAAAATCGGAAATTACAATAGACATTTTTTTTCACTGCTGCAAAAGTTTAGACAAAGGTCAGATTTAATGCACATATCCCTTGAAATGTGATTGGTGGAGGTAAGGCGGGACTTTATTATTCGAATATGAAGTTCAGAGATTGCTGAATTAATAATAAAAATCCCAAAGGCTCTGTAAATAGCGTGTAAAGAAGATGAGAAAGTTTCGAAGCCGAAATTTGAAAATGACCCTACTTTATTAATGTTCGGTCTTTAAAATCGGCTTTAGTATAGTAGTACAATGTTTTTCACTTCCTGGAGAGCAAATTCAGACATGCGTATCGATTGAAAGATCCTAGAAAAATTATATTTCTTAATAATGAAGGAATTGAGGAAACGGTTCGAACTGACGATTCGCCCCTTATTCCTACAAAACTTCAACCTGGGTCAAAAACAGCTCGTGACAGCATAAGTAGATGAACAACTGAATGGGAATGCAAAAAAAGAACAAAGAATTGTGCTTGAGCCTTTTCGGACAGAGTGTTCCAAATAAGCAAGATTTTAATGGTAAAAGCAGCACAACATATGATCACTGGATCTTTTCTGAAGTCCCGCTAATAGAATTATAATCAATCTAGGCCATCCCAATTTTAATAATTTTCATCACAGAAAGTAACATTCATTTTTTAGTCACGATGATACATATGCTGCT
>JAXGGA010017093.1:0-25143 GCA_038373865.1 Uloborus plumipes | reverse complement strand
GTACGGGGAGAACCTTGGAGTGTGAAGTCAAGTGAAAGTCAAAACCAACTGGAACCAAATGCGTACTGGAGAACATGGACTCTGCATCCATTCTCATCAACCCCTCCCGCGTTTTAGGCGCCAAATAAAATGCAATTGGGTGTGATTTTACGGTGAGTATGGATTAAATAAGGTTGTGTTTTTTAAAAGCATAATTGCAACCAAAGGCTTAAAAATGCTTTTCAAGTTTATCTAAATAAGTACTTCGCATTTTAGAAAAAAACACGAGTTTACAAACCTCTTTTTTTTTTAACCGAGCGGGCTCGGTCCCCTGGTACTTTGTCAAGTGAAGTGAAAGTCAAAACCAACTGTACTAAATGCGTACTGGAGAACAGGGACTCTACATATATTCTCATCAACCCCTTAGTCGCCAAATGAAATGAAATTGGGTGTGATTTTACAGTGAGCATGGATTAACCCTTTGACGCAGAATTTTTATCAACGTATTTTTCATACTTTGTTCATTACTCTGCATTAATTTACGGTAAAATAAGAGTAAAATATTATATTTAACATTTTAATAATTTTCTGGTTATGTAATACAGCACAGAGCAGTGGTGTCCCTTTCTGCGTAAAAGGTAAAATATTCATGGGAAATCGGTGTTTCGTTCAGTGGGACACCGGTGTCCCATTTTTGCTTCAAAATGTTAAATAAGGTTGTGTTTTTTAAAACAAATTACGGCTGTTTTAAATGCGTAATTGCAACCAAAGGCTTAAAAATGCTTTTCAAGTTTATCTAAATAAGTACTTCGCATTTTAGAAAAAAACACGAGTTTACAAACCGCTTTTTTTTTAACCGAGTGGACTCGGTCCCCAGGTACTTGTAATAAACTGTAAAAATTGCTTTTTTTACAGTAATAAACTGTAAAATTGCTACTTTTGCAGTACTAAACAGTACAATTGCTAATTTTACAGTAATAAACTGCAAAATTGCTACTTTTACAGTATTAAACAGTAAAATTGCTAATTTAACAGTAATAAACTGTAAAATTGCTACTTTTGCAATACTAAACAGTAAAATTGCTAATTTTACAGTAATAAACTGCCAAATTGCTACTTTTACAGTACTAAACAGTGAAATTGCTAATTTAACAGTAATAAACTGTAAAATTGCTAACTTTACAATAAGAAACTAAAATTGCTAGTTTTTCAGTTTATTACTGCTCATTTTACAATTTTAAATTGGAACCTCGTCTGCCAGTATTATACTGTAAAACAACAGTTCATTTTTTGCAGTATACTCCGCTCACTATTTCAACGCTTTTATTGCATTTACTGATATAAAACATAAAGAATGTAAATTGTAATAATAATTAAATCCATTTAAAATGAACTATTTGCCTGGTTCAAAGTTATGTTACCATTTGCGGTATGAGCTTCGGCCGAAATAGAATGTAAAATTTTATTATTTTAATACAAATGGTGCAGTTTTAAAGCAGAAAAAGTCAGTTACTAAATTTTTTTAAACCCCCCTTTGAAAATCACAATAACACAAGATTTCTATCATTTATGACATTGCGTTCAAATTAGTTTCAAAACCCAACTACCAACAACTTCAAAAGAGCTCAAAAAAAGTATCTACAGAATAATTGAACGGTTCCCCCCATTTAGCTATATACAATACTGCACCTTTTCTTTTGTAAACTGAAGAGTAGAAAACTTATTTCAAAATTTTGATAGGGGAACAAATCATTGAGCTTTCTATATTGCTTTTGAGTTCAACTATACGAAAACATTTCAAGCGGCGTAATTTAACAGATATGTCTCTAATTTACTTTATACGATTTTATTAATAATTAGATTAACCCATTAATGCCTAGGGTCCCTTTTTAGGGTCGGTTCAAAAAAGGGTCCGAATTTCCCCAAAATGAACATTTTAACCAAATAATAGTATTCAATTAGTACCTTAGTATTGTTTCAATTCGTTATAAACAGATTGCAGCGCATAATCATTGTAAAGTGTGTTCCGTAGCAGTTTTATATGACCTTTATCAAAAATTATATCATTCATAATCGCAAGAAAAAGAGCTAAGTTTTCAAAGGTATTCCCAGCTTCCCAGTTTATGTTAATTGCTGATTTTATTTCTTCTTATAAAATGTCTGTTTAAATATTATATCGTTGGCAGAAACATTTTTTAGTAAGAAAGTATATACCCTCTAGGGGCTATCGTAACATTTAAAGGACGATTTTTCTTTACTTAATAAAAAAAATACTAGGTGACCCGCGCGGAATTCCGCAAAAAAAAAAAAAAAAAAAAAAACTCTAAACTTAAAATTTAATACGACAATTTTTATTAGCTTCATTATCCGCCCGAAGTTGCAGCGCAGTGTCGAAATCTATAAAGAAAAGTCCAGCGTAAGTTGGTGTAGTCCCTGCCGGAGGTTGCAAGTTCCCGATCATATGGTACACTTGACCATGTAGTTTAAAACAATATGGACCTCTGCCAGGAACGTTAACTGAGTCCACTTTGACTGAAGCGAAGGCCAAAGCATTGTTGAATTGTCTAATATTGTTTAGGTAGTAGACACCTTCCTGTTAGTCAGCCTGTTGGTACCCTGGGATGAATCCTAGTTTAAGGTCCGGCGATAAATTATTAAATCTGGCAACCACAGAATTATCATTGGATGATTGGATTGTTTGGCGATTTTAAGCTAAATGATTGCAACCTTAAGCTACAGTCTAAAAAAAATCGCCAAACCCGGACCCTAAAGTAGGATTTTACCGTACCCTGTTCCTCGGCATTGTAAAATCTTGTAAGTTTGCACAACATCGCCATCTACTGCCGTCGTTCCGACAATTTTTCAAAGAGACCAAAGACACGTTCACTTTTACAACTACTACAAAAGTGATACCCTATATTAAAATCAAATACCCAAGGCTACTACTAAACTAAATACTAACGTTATCGCAAAACTACCATAGTATTTTGAAACAATAAAAGTTACAATTAAGGTTTACCGAGCTAAGCCTTGGCTTGAAATGTCGCATTTAAAATTGATTTGAACAACAATGTAACGATTTTGACAGTTGAGCAAAAAATTTAACTTTTTCAAACTTCAATCGCTTATAAGTCGCTTAAACGTGGATTTTCGAGATTCTCGTTACGCGGCGCTAGCGGAGAAACGTTCTAAAGAACGCATTTTTTTTACTCTTTCGAATGAAATCAAAATGGAGACGATACGACAATTATTTCGCTAGATAGAGTCAATTTTGTGCCCAAAAATTGAAGTTCGAATAAAAAACGAACCGACATTTTTTAGAGGGTGGGTCTAATTTTCGTCAATAGCCCGCGGGATAAGCTTCAAAATCATAAATTTTCTTGCAATTCGATAAAGAAATGAGCGAGTTTCGACCGGGTATAGGATTCGGCTTAGAGAAATACTATATGGAGATTTTTAACATAATGTTTTTTTAAATATTTTTCCTGTCCATTAAACACTGTTTGTAACCAGTATACAAAATATCTTTGGAAAAAAAAAGTCAGGCATTAATGGGTTAAATTCTGTGCAGTTTATAAGAATATTAAAAAATATTTTAGAGCCTGTGCAGTGTATTAAAGTAGAAAATATACAGTGAAATAAATAGTCAATTTTACTAATCTTCTTCTCTATCTCTACTAATAATAAAGCTGAAGGTGTGTCTGTCTTTCTGTCTGTTACGCGCGTAGCGCCAAAACCGTTCGGTCGATTTTCATGCCAGTTGGCACAAAATTAGTTTGTAGCATGTAGTTTTGCACCTCGAAGCAATTTTTCGAACATTCCATTTCGTTCTTTTTCTATTCGAATTCTTAGCGAAAATTCGATAAAATAGGGAAGAAATATTCCATACACATTTTCAAGTCTTATGTCATTCGAAAGCTTGAAATTTTCTGCACAAAATGACGTTTTTTCGAAGTTTCTACGATCATCAAGAGAGCTGTAACAATTGTTTTTAGAATCCCGAAATTCAAGGCTTACCTTCAGTAAAGCAAGCCAAACGATTCTAAAATGGCTTTGCTCGCGAATAAAATTTGTTTGAAAATAGAGATGAAATGAATTATTTTATCAACGGAAATCAACTTTTCATGTTGTTACCATGGTTACGTTTTTATTTCGTTCTTTTTCCCTTAATAATTTTAAAAATGTATTTGTTTTTGTAACAATCCAAACTCCAAGCCTTATTAAAATTAGTCAAATGAAATATTAAAAACCGTGATAAGATGGCACCTGTCAATCAAATGAGAAATCGAGTCCTTTCCTTAAAATACAGGATACCATTCTAAATTTATCGTCTGCAAAACATATTTTACTTCATTATTAATTTATTTCAATATAAATTGCAGCAAATGGCTTGAGTGAACGAATTTAGCTATTAATTTATCGTTTGCTGGTTGATCTTTGTCGATGTTTATTGTTTTTACTAGCTGCGTTGCCCGGCGTTGCACGGGCTGTAATGTAGTGAAGGCAGTTTGAGAAAACTACTCGCCACCAAGGCGGCTCGCCTTTAAAGAAATGAGGAAAGTTTAAACAGTTTACTCGCCGTCAAGGCGGCTCGCCTTTACAGTAGCGAGGAAAGTTTCAATTCACTACTCGCCGCCAAGGCGGCTCGCCTTTAAAGTACCAAGGAAAAGTTTAATAAACTACTCCCCGCTAAAGCGGCTCGCTAAAAAGCTTTCCTGCATCAAAGAATCAATCGAATTATTTGCACATGCTTCCTCAAAAATAAAGACGATGTCAAGTAGCGCATACTTAGCACTCTCCCTAAATTACAAATAAAATTCCTTTCCAAAAACAATTATTTCCAAACCGCTTTCTTCCGGTAAAATTAATTGCAAAATTCTAAACGAAAAAGTTCTTTTAATATTTGGATCGAAGCCAGAAAAAGTCCCTTCTAAAAACAGCAATTGCAATTTTATTTAAAAACACATTTTCAAAATGGTACCTGAGAAAAAATATGTCATTAATAATTAGAATAAAAACAATTGTTAGAACTTTGTTGTAACACGTATTCAAAATGACAATGAAAAAAATAACACTCTTTCATTTTAAAAAGTTCAACTTAATTAACGTTTTAATTCAAAATCGCAACGGAAAGAAATAAATATCTTGGAATTTTAAATAGTTCAATAATTTAATTAACGTTTTAATTCAAAATGGCAACGGTAAGAAAAAATGTCTTGGAAGTTTAATCATTAATTAGGCTTAATCGCTTTAAATTTGACTACTTATGGATCGCAGCCAGAAAAAGTCCCTTCTAAAAACAGCAATTGCAATTTTATTTAAAAACACATTTTCAAAATGGTACCTGAAAAAAAATATGTCATTAATAATTAGAATAAAAACAATTGTTAGAACTTTGTTATAACACGTATTTAAAATGACAATGGAAAAAAATAACACTCTTTCATTTTAAAAAGTTCAATTTAATTAACGTTTTAATTTAGGGCCGAATTCAAGTGAAACACCATTGCAGTCGCTTCGTGGCGATCGCATATTGCAACCGCTACTGTAAGTCGAATTCAAGTGAATTCGTTTCACTTGAATCCAAATTTTGGAATTTGCGATTGCATTGGTGAGTTGCGATCGTCCGTGTTTCACTTGAATCGCAACGGAAAGAAATAAATATTTTGGAATTTTAAATAGTTCAATAAGTTAATTAACGTTTTAATTCAAAATGGCAACGGTAAGAAAAAATGTCTTGGAAGTTTAATCATTTATTAGGCTTAATCGCTTTAAATTTGAATACTTATTAATTGATATCTTCGCTAATTAAAATCGTATAATCATATAGATTGAAACTAATGAAGCCTGAAAAATTTCCTATCTATCGGTACCTGGTTCGACTTTCAGTTCATTGGCGTTCAGGAGAAATAAGCGTGACATAGATAGATAGAAAGATACTCAGTTTTTAATATAAGTAGATTACCATTGTGAAGAATAATGCACGAAATTTCTATGACTAATACTTAAAATTTTTAGGATCAGTTGAGTTTAAAAGAAAAAATTGCTCCAAATATACTTTTGCAATGTGATTATTTATTGTTGGACTGTAATTTGTAACAATAATTGCATTTAATAAATAATGAAAGACAATATTAGAAATTAATTTTTTGGCGACTTTTTTACAATTTGGCATTCAATTCTATTGCAGTATATTTACTTCTATCTTATTGCAATATTGCAACGTTCTTTCTAAAGTATGTCATTTCGGAAAATGTATTATTTTGTTTTTGAAGTTAGGAAAGAAAACTTTCTTCTTCTTTTAAACTTTGGTAAGATTTCTGTTGGTTTCTGTGAGCAACAAAATTTTTCTTATTTTTTCTTTTGGCTTATTTTTGTGCACCTATCTTTGGGGTTGCATTCGAATGTCCCCAAGGGGGTGATTTACCCCTTTTATGGGGTTATCAGGGCTTTCAATGCAGACCAAAGTGATATGAATTGGCGCGACCACTTGGCGATATCTCGCCAAGCTTTTGGTCACCAAGTGTTTGACGCCAATTTGGCGACATATCGCCAAGTTGGCAATAAATTTAGCGAGAAAAAATTTTTTTGGGTTCAATTTGGCGCTATTGGCGATATTTTGCGAAAAATCTACTGAATGATGTTAAAATCGGCGATATTTAGGAGATTAATCATTGTGAAACATTTTTTTGCATTGTTTCGTGGCAAACTAGGGATGCAAATGTTTGAATTGTTATCTTACTCACTTCAAGCACTATTTTAGCACTTAAGGCATCTACTAAGAAATTTACACGTAAAAGGAAGTAGTGTAGGGTCCATACCAAATTTTTATATCATACTTTGAAGGAATTATAGTTGAATTATAACTAAAATAGAGTATTTTTTCTGCTATATCATTTTTTTACAAATGAACTTTTAATTTTATACCACGGGCAAAGCCGTGCGGGTACCGCTAGTAAAGAATAAAGAAAGGAGTGCATGTACGGTGAACGGCAGCTACTTCTATTAGTCTAAGATCCCACCGCAGTTTATCTACACTCATAGCGTACACTCATCACGTATATATCAAATTAAAGCACATTTTTTTCTGAACGTGATGCACTAAGTCTTCGTATGTAAAAGTGCCCGAAACCTATAGGCAGCCTGGCCTAAACAGGACATACGAATGTAGTATTTCTACACTCATTGCGTACACTCATCACGTATACATCAAATTAAAGCTGATTTTTTCCTGAACGTGATGCACTAAGGCTGCCTATGTAAAAGTGGCCGCAACCTCTAGGCAGCCTGGCCTAAACAGATCACATGAATGTAGTATTTCTACACTCATCGCGTACACTCATCACGTATATATCAAATTAAAGCTGATTTTTTTCTGAAAGTGATGCACTAAGGCTGCCTATGTAAAAGTAGCCGCAACCTGTAGGCAGCCTGGCATAACAGGTCACATAAAAGAAGTATTTCTACACTCATCGCGTACTCTCATCACTCATATATCAAATAAAAGCTGATTTTTTACTGAACGTGATGCACTAAGGCTGCCTATGTAAAAGTGTCCGCAACCTCTACGCAGCCTAGCCTAAACAGGTCACATAAATGTAGTATTTCTACACTCATCGCGTACACTCATCACGTATATGTCAAATTAAAGCTGATTTTTTCCTGAAAGTGATGCACTAAAGGCTGCCTATGTAAAAGTGGCCGCAATCTGTAGGCAGCCTGCATAGCAGGTCACATAAATGTCAAATTCTACATTCATGTAACTTGTTTTGACCCGGCTGCCTACAGGTTGCGGCCACTTTTTATGTAGGCAGCCTTAGTGCATCACTTTCAGAAAAAAATCAGCTTTAATTTAGATATATACGTGATGAGTGTACGCGATGAGTGTAGAAATACTACATTCATGTGACTTATTTAGGCCAGGCTGGCAAGAGGTTGCGGTCACTTTTACATAGGCAGCCTTAGTGCATCACTTTCAGAAAAAAATCAGCTTTCACTTAATATATACGTGATTAGTGTACGCGATGAGTGTAGAAAGTACTACATTCATGTGACCTGTTTAGGAAAGACTGCCTAGAGGTTGCGGCCTCTTTTCCATAGGCAGCCTTAGTGCATCACGTTCAGGAAACAATCAGCTTTAATTTGAATATATACGTGATGAGTGTACGCAATGAACGTAGAAAGACCTACATTCATGTGACCAGTTTAGGCCAGGCTGCCTAGAGATTGCGGCTACTTTTACATAGGCAGCCTTAATGCATTACGTTCAGTAAAAAATCAGCTTTAATTTGATCTATACGTGATGAGTGTATGCGATGAATGTAGAAATATTACATTCAAGTGACCTATTTAGATCAGGCTGTCTATAGGTTGCGGTTTACTTTTCCAGTAGAAAATTAGTGCATCACTTTCAGAAAAAAATCTGCTTTAATTTGATATGCATGTGATGAGTGTAAAAATTTGACATTTATGTGACCTACTATGCAGGCTGCCTACAGGTTGCGGCCACTTTTACGTAGGCAGCCTTAGTGCATCACTTTCAGAAAAAAATCAGCTTTAGTTTGATATATACGTGATGAGTGTACGCGATGAGTGTAGAAATACTACATTCATGTGACCTGTTTAGGCCAGGCTGCCTAGAGGTTGCGGCCAGTTTTACATAGGCAGCCTTAGTGCATCACGTTCGGGAAAAAATCAGCTTTAATTTAATATATACGTGATGAGTGTAGAAATACTACATTCATATGTCCCGTTTAGGCCAGGCTGCCTATAGGTTTCGGGCACTTTTACATACGAAGACTTAGTGCATCACGTTCAGAAAAAAATGTGCTTTAATTTGATATATACGTGATGAGTGTACGCTATGAGTGTAGATAAACTGCGGTGGGATCTTAGACTATATGGATTGCTCATATGTTGACTTTGTTAATATTTGAAGTACTTGTAGTCTGAGAGCTAGCAACGTTTTCGAATGATAATTTTAAAACATATGGCTCTTTCCCTGCGCTCTTCCAAGCAGCATGCGGAATGTCTGGCAGCTGAGGGGGTTGCGTTTTTTACTGTGCATCACATTTTTGCTAGTAAAAATGGTGGTTTTTTAATAATTTTGGGGCAATTAGAAACTTAAACCTGTCGTAAGTATGTCATGTAATACATCGATGGAAAGCTCTATTTCTTGCCTTCACAATGGTTTTTGAATTTTTATTGGCCATCTCTATACTTATCACGGGCGTAAAGGGTTGATGAAAGGACATGACCCCCCCCCCCTCAAATGCAAAAAGCTAGAAGTTCATTTTGAATTGTAAATCCTTTATTCAAAATTAAACTACTTAAATGTAAAATTGCTAAACAATCTATGTAAGAAAATATTATAATTTTTTTAATAAGCTGTTATTAGTTTCACATGTGTTGTATGTATGTATGTAACTCTGAATAAGACATAAAATTCACGTTCTTTACAAATATAAAAGTGATATATTTAATACTATTATTAATACTAAAGACTAAACTATATTACATGTTGATGTATTATAAGTGCATGTAAATTTAGCGGAAATTCAATAGATCTGAAAATCTTCTTTTTAGTTTGACTAAGTCTAAAAGCATATTTTTTAGTTTTTTAAACAATGTTTAGGATTATTTTTTCTTTGTGTGCGTATGCTCTTTACACAAGTTCAGTTTGCGTCGGATCTTTGCCAAATTTGTCAATGAGGTGCTTTGCTACTTTTGAATTTACAAAGGCGGGTTGTCGTCCCGGAAAGGTAAAACGCAATCCTGCTTCCAAGGGGGGGGGGGCTCATAAAAATCCAGTTTGTATAGGATATTTTATAATCAGGGCAAATAGCTTCATGTGTTCTTTTCAGCTTTTTTTTTAAATTTTATATTCTAAACTAATTACTTTTTTCAAAATTATTTATTTTATCTTTAATTATTTAGTGAGTTGTTAAATTATCCTCCGAGTCATTCACTCAACTGAATTGCTTTACCCGCAACTTCAAGTTAGGTTAGTCTGCCATCTCGTGACAAGGATCAGAAGTAATTATTTATGAAGCTTGTGATATTCTTGGTGCGTTTAGAGGCCTCCCACATGATGTCACACGGGGAGCGGGGGAGTGTGGCTAGGAATTGCTATCGTTTATGATAAAAAAGGAGGCAACAAAAAGTGACACATCATACGTTTTGATCGAAATAAAAATGTTATGCAGCAATATTTATTAGTTAATTAGCATTATTTCCAACATTCATAACATAGCACATGACACGTGACATGGGGAAAAGAGAGGGTAAAGTGCATTGAGACACCCTGTGACAAGGTGAGAGGCGGTCTAATATTGTGAAAAAATATGTGACATCATTTATAGAGAGCTCCTATTGAATATAGAATTACATTTCGTTGTAAGAGATTATGAATGGGGCTTGAAACATTTTTTATGCGGTATCCTTATCAAAGTATAAACTAGACACAATTATATTTAGAAATCTACATCATAACATAAATATTTGAAAAGATAACATTTAAGAATTAGTTCTCTTTTCCTGCAAAAGATGGCAGCACCACAAGTTAAATTGAAAAGTTAGAAGTTAACAATATATATCAAAAAACAGTAATTACACTTTTCATTAAAAAAAAACTGAGCTTAGTTTGCATGTGAACTCAAGGGAACAGAGCTATAGTATTTTTTTTTTACAACTTTTCATGAGTTCACACATATTCGACAGAGCACCGCCATTGCATGCCGCATGAAATAAGGCCACAGTTAGAAAGTGTTCCAACGCACTTTTCATTAAATTTCTTATCCACATAAATTTCTACAAATTTCCTGCGTCATTTCTTAATTGTTTAACATGAAATGTCTTGCAAATTTACAGAACTCACGACATAAGTTATAAAAAGAAATGCAGCAACATGTTCGCCATGTTATAATTTAAAGTCATATTCTATATCTTATTTGTCAAATGTTCATGCTAGAGCCGACGAGAGGCTCTGCCAGCCTAGTCAAAAACTAGGGGCCCAGCTCTTTAAGGCGAACGGCTCGGGTTCGAAATAGATTTTTTTCAATAAGTTTGATGGATGGGGCGGGGGGGGGGGGGGCGAGACCGTTAACAATCGGCTTCATACATCCATTACATTATATCCATTATATTTAGTACATGACCCAGGGCCTGGGTCATGTACTCCTACTGTTAAAAATTGAGCTTTGAACGATGCCTATTCCGGTGTTATAAAAACCTGAGTCAAAAAAGATAACGAATAACTTAATACGTGTAAAGAATATCTGGCTTGTAGAGCTGGGTGGTTATTGAAGCGAAGAAACTCAGAAGAAGCCGTTGATCCAATTCTCAGTTTTAGTATTCTAAACTAACTGTTTCCGTTTCGGCATAATCCGTCGAATTACATTGTCCGAGCCGAGTTTTGTGAAAAACCGTCTGCGGAGATCAGTCGATTCACTTAAAAAGTGATGCACTGTAACAAAAAAAATGTTGTTTTTAAAGTATAATACAGCTAATTTATAGTGACGAACTGTAAAAATTGCTAATTTTACAGTAATAAGCTGTGAAGTTGCTAATTTTACTGTAATAAACTGTAAATTTCTAATTTTACAGTAATAAGCTAAAATGTCTAATTTTAGTTTTTACTGTGTATTTTACAGTTTTAAACTGGAAACTCTGCTGCCAGTATTATGTTGTTGTTTTTGCAGTATAATACCGTTAATTTTGTGACAATAAACTGCAAAACTGCTGCTTTACATTTATTTTTACAGTTTATTACTGTGAATATTACAGTTTTAAACTGGAACCTGTGCTGATAGTATTATACTGTAAAAACAACAGTTTATTTTTTGCAGTGTGTGTGTTTATTTTTCTGTGGTGAGCACTTTGTGGGAAAACGGTTACAGCGAGAATAGGCCCATCATGAGGGGGGGGGGTCGAAAAAGAGGTATTGCCTCCCTGGTTTGAGTGATGAATGTATGCACACTGTAAAAAATAAACTGTTGTTTTTACAGTTATTATACTAGCAGCAGAGGTTCCAGTTTAATACTTTAAAGTTAGCAATTTTACAATTTATTACTGTAAAATTTGCAATTTTTAGTTTGTTACTAGAAATTAGCCGCATTATACTGTAAAAACAACACCTATTTTTTAGTGTAGTGTACTTACTTTCATGTGGGTGTAGCTTTTGTTGCTTTTGATGTAATATGCGTTGAATTACCCAAGTGGCGTTCCTAGCACGAGTGTCAATCGGGGATTAAATTTGCGTTGTCACCTCCCCTACAACCCCCCTCCCCCCTCACACACACACACAAAGGAGAGGGAAAAAAAAAACATAATTTTTTTGCGCAATTCATTTCTATTTCTATTATATAATGAAAGTTCAAATGAAATAATCCTAAATATAGTTTAGGAAAACTAAAAAATACACTTTTAGAGTAAATCAAACTAAAAAGAAGACTATTGAATATCTGCTTAGTTTACATGCATTTATAATGTGTCAACACGTAATATAGTTTAGCCTTTAGTAATAATAACAGTATCAAATATATTAACGTGAATGATATCTTTTATTCAGAGTTACATGCAAACAACTGAAACACTAAGACGCTTCAGCATGAAATATAGTTTAGCCTTTACTATTAATAATAGTATTAGATAAATTACTTTTATAGTTGTAAAGAACGTGAATTTTATTTTTTATTCAGAGTTACATACAAACATACAAACAAACCCACATGTGAAACTAATAAAACCGATTCTGTGTAAAATTCATTATAGACGCATATGAAACCACCCTATCGCCGCAAAATTATGCTCTATTTTCGTTGAATTTTAATAAACTAAATTTATTTAAGATATGGTGGGGTAAAATTCCGCAGTAAAAGTTTTTATATTTCTTATAAACTCCTTAACTTGCTTCGGGTGCTACCTTCCGAATATGCGTCCACCGGGGGGGAACCCCTTCGCCCCCCCCCCCCCACACTTGCGCTACTGATTATATGCATGGTGTGTGAGTGTTTTATTTCAACAAATTGCCGGAGACTAGAACAAGGAAGAAACTGCTCGTACACTGCAAAAAATGAACTGTTATTATTACAATATAATCCTGGTAGCCGAGGTTCCATTTTAAAACTATAAAATGCAAAGTAATAAACTGTAAAACTAGCAATTTTACAGTCTCTTTCTGTAACGTTATCAATTTCAGTTTATCGTCGTAAAATTTAGCTGTATTATACTATCAGAACAACAGTATAATACTGGCAGCAGAGGTTCCAACTTAAAACTGTAAAATGCACAATAATAAACTGTAAAACTAGCAATTTCACCTTTCTTTCTGTAAAGTTAGCAATTTGACAGTTTATTGCCGTAAAATAAAGTTGTATTATATTGTAAAAACAACAATATAATACTGGCAATAGGTTCCAGTTTAAAACTGTAAAATGCACGGTAATAAACTGTAAAATCAGTAATTTTAGTTTATTACTGTAAAATCAACAATTTTACAATTTAGTAACGTAACACTAGCGGTTTTGCAGTTTATTACTGTAAAATTTGCAATTTTTCCATTTTATTTCTTTAAAATTAGCTGTATTATACAGTAAAAACAACGTTTATTTTTTAGAGTAGGTTCTATCTCATTCTGAAGAGAATGATATGCTAAGACTTAGATGAAATGACTCTGTGAAGGGAATAAATGAATTTATATATTTCGTCCTCCCTTTTTTTCCGTCGTCGCCATCGTAAACTCTCGCACAGAGCACAGACATGTAGTCTTATTTCGTCTGTAAACACAATAAATATATCCAAATCAATCCGCTTTATCCTTCAGACGCACATGCATAAATATATCTTCGCCTAGGAAATGCTGGCAACTTCCGCATCATCCCAAAACCGTCCTTTCAGCGGAACTTTCACCAGTTCTCTGATGACAAAAAATGAAGTGTTGTATCAAGCAATCATTTTCGACTTCCGTTTCCGGTTGGAGGTCAAAATCGCTCCTTTAGCAACAATTGAGAACTCTATCAAAGGTCCTGTTTGATATTCTAAGTGTTGTATTTGCACACATTTGAAAAAAAATCCTAATTTAAGAAAGAATGAAAGGTAGAAATTCTTAAAATCAACCCAGTCCAAATTCTCGCATCCTCTTAACTTTGAAGATAGAAAAATTTTCAAAAAGATAATCATCCCTCCTCATAGTCCAGTAACCTTCTCGCCTGAAATGGGGTGTAGTGTGCGTCAAATCAGGTAGTTCTAATTTTTTTATAAGTTGTTTGGGATGTTGATTGAACAAAAAACCCCCCAAGTTAGTGACCTCGAGCGCAGAACGCAACCTTGCCATAAATCGAAAAAACCGCGAAATTTCGCCTTTTACTTTTGTTTTTGCCGATTTTATCTCTAAACGACTGGTTTTTTAACCATATTTATACTGGCAGTTTTAAAGTAGATAAAATTTTCTACAAAATGAATAAAAAACCATCTGTTTAGACCCAATAGTTTTCGAGATATATCCTCTTAAATTTTAATTTCGAACCTCGCAATTTTTCGCAATAGTTTATCGTTCTAAATCAATTTTGAACCTTTTTCTTTGGAATATCTCCCACTTCTACCCTTCATCACGTTCTAATGAATTATGAAAAATTTTAAAGGCCCTTCAGAATGTTTCACCCTTCACCGTCACATCTCTACTAATTATAAAGCAGAAATTTTTGATATTTTCTTCTCTGTCTGTGACAAGAGAAGAGGACCAAAACAGCTCTGTTGACTTCCATGAAATGTTTCACAAAATTGCTTTGTAGCAAGAGGGTGTGCACCTCGAAGCGTTTTTTCGAGAATGCTCATCTGTCTGCAGGCACTGCACTGGCGTCTTTTGTGACAATAAACAAGATGTTGAAATTGCAATTGACTTCGATGCCTCAGATGGTGACTATCTTCCCGATTTCGACTTAAGAATGTCTTATCGGCACAAAACTTTGAGGATAGATCGCCAACCCCTGATAAGGATATGCCATATATTAAAGTGCTTTGTTCGGGGTATTGCTTAGTCGCAATATTCCTAAAGAATAAAACAATTCCTGAGGGAAAAAATGCAAGATATAAAGTAATATATAGAAATACAGAGTACTCCGTTTCAGGGGTGCCCACAGGGGGGGACTATGGCGCAAATTGCGCCATCAAAATTTTTGGGGGGGGGATTTTTTAAAACGAATTTATTTATTTATTTAAATAATTTAAGGTTTAAAAAAACTATTCATTCATTACTTTTTTAATTTAAATTACTTCTTTATTATTATTATTATTATTATTATTATTATTATTATTATTACTATTATTATTATTATTATTATTATTATTATTATTTTGTGTGCGTGTGTGTGTGCTTGGAATTTCTGAAAGAGAAAAGCGATTCTATTCAACGCATAATTCGAACGTTTGAAAAATAAATAATGTATGAAAAATAATGTTAATAATTTAAATAAATAAATAAATATTATTTAAAAAAACAAATAAATAATATTTAAAAAAATAAATAAATAATATTTTTAAAAAATAAATAAATAATATTAAAAAAAATAACTAAAATAAAAAAGAGGGGTAAAAAAAAAGCACAAGAGGGTTGTGAAAAATTTTGGGGGGGAATTTGCGCCATTCAGCTTGGGGAGGATGGGCACCCCTGCTCAGTTTTAACTTGCAAGACCTCTCATTTCACGACTGTTCGTACAGAAATGCTCAAAAGGCGTTGCAGGTTGAAGATATTAAAAGTTTGAACCGAAAAGAAAGAGTGAAAACAAACGAAGTATAAGTTTTGATGTGAGCACCACGTCCCCTAACTTATATTTTGGAAAAATATCTCCATTGAGAACATTTAGAAATATGGGATGGTATGGAATTTCGAAAAGAGAAAAAGCAACTTTTCAAAAATTTCAATAATAACAGTAATAGTAAATATGAAATGTTTCAAAGCCTATCTGAAGGGGATCTTTGTGTCCAAAAACTTTGACTTTCAAAAATAAGTTCAAAATGTTATTTGTTGAGCTAGCTTCTCTCTCTCTTTCTCTCTTAAAATAAATTCACATTACTTTGAAGAATTTTAGATGCCTACGCACATACAGAAACCTGGAATTTAATGTGATGCGAATTTTAAATACCAATAAATAAAATTTTACTCCTAAAAGTATATTAGAAGTCTCAACAATGTGTAAGGAAAAACTTGACCATGCTGTAAAAATTTAAACAATGTTTCAACACTTTCGTGATATCTTCATGAGAAAAACTGTCACCTGCTAGAGTATAAACATCTATGACGCAAAAATTATCAGTAAGAGTTTTTTTCTAAAAAGAAAATACCGATGTTATCTTTCTTGCCTTCATCGGCTTCAATTAAATTTAACAAGTTCAAACATCCATTCGTCAGCAACCTCATAAATCAGAGAATCCAAATATACATTTAATTGGAATTTCTTTTAGTTTTGCAAATGGTGAATCAAACGTTTGTTTTCTTGAATTCGTTTCCTTTTTTTTCTTTCTCATCAAATTTATAATACTTCTGTTGTGTTTCATACAATATGAAATTTAAAATAAATTATTTTTAGAATTTTTACAAAAAATAAATGTAAATAAATAACTAAATAAAAATACAGTAGCATAGTAATATGAAACAAAGACAAATTGCAAACGATTTTTTTTCCTGAAAAAAAACAGAACTAATGAAAGAACTTGTCTTTCTCATTTCGTTTTTCTTTCGCTATGGCAAACAATTCATTTAAGATGCCTTTTAGCAATAATGATGGAGGATTTACTCTTTAAAAACTTTTTACATGAATATTTTTTAAGCATAATGCATTTTCAGCAAATGTCTGGCCCGGTTATGTCAAAATGTATGTAAAAACCCTACGAAAAGAGAAAAACTAATGCGAGTCATTTAGTTTATGCAGTGACTTTATAGCAAATACAATTTGTTTTCAGTTATAAATTTGTAATAAAGGACCTGTTTAGGACCTGTGCTGTGCAATGTCCAATAGTTTTGGTTATTCTGATGGGGTTCAAATGACTTTGCCAGCATCTTGCACTGAATTAAAGCTGATTTCTTTTCAAGTCGTTCCAAAAGGGATGTTGCTTTCCACCTATTATTTTCATTCAACAAAGCATATTAGCTGACTCAATAGTAATTCAAAACATTAAACAAACGTTTAGGTTCGGAGAGATGTCAAGAAAAACAGGCAAGGCTGCCGCCATGTCAGCTGGGTTGCCCCTCCCCCCCCTTCCCCTCATAAAACTTATAAATTTATACTACTCCGATTCTGAACCGGACCCCGAAAGGACCGGACCCCAAGTTTTCTACACGTTGATATAGCCTCTCGTCATCCCTGAGAGTTGTTTTCAACTGAATTTTCAAGACAATCGCTTGAAGGTACCTGTAAAAAATAAACTGTTGTTTTTACAGTATTATGCTGGCAGCCGAGGTTCCAATTTAAAACTGTAAAATACACAGTAATAAGCTGTAAAACTAGTAATTACAGTTTCTTACTGTAAAGTTATCATTTTTACAGTTTATTGCCGTAAAATTTTTAGCAGTATTATACTGTAAAAGTAACAATGTAATACTGACAGCAGAGGTTCCAGTTTAAAACTGTAAAATGCACGGTAATAAACTGTAAAATTAGTCATTTTAGTTTGTTACTGTAAAATTAACGATTTTAGAGATTATTACTTCAAGAGTAAAAATTTTGCAATTTATCACTGTAAAATTAGCAATTTTTACAGTTTATTTCTATAAAATTAGCTGTATTATACTGTAAAAACAGCATTCATTTTTTAGAGTTAGTCATTTTAGTTTGTTACTGTAAAATTAACGATTTTAGAGATTATTACTGCAAAAGTAACAATTTTGCAATTTATCACTGTAAAATTAGCAATTTTTACAGTTTATTTCTATAAAATTAGCTGTATTATACTGTAAAAACAGCATTCATTTTTTAGAGTGTAACGGCGAAATTTGTTCAAGCGAGAAACGCTCAACTGCGCAGTGTAATTGAGCGTTTTTTTGCTTTTAGCGGATCTTCATGTCTGAAGATCTACTCACTGATTGAAACAAAAGTGGACACACAGATATACCCAGAGCGGAATTTATTTTAATGCCCTGATTTGATTTCAACGCCCCAAGGTACGCTGAGGGCGCACTTGACTCCTTAAGAATGTAAGATTATTCGTGTAATGTAGAAGAAAATTTTGTGATATTGGTGCAACATTCCAGTATTTTTGGTGATAGTGTTTCATTAGCCCATTCAAAGAATATAAAAATAATAAGACTTCGCGAACATAAAAATGCTGAAAGACTTCGCTAACATCTCAAAAAATAAGCAATGAATAAATAAAAACACAAATGCATAACCCAGAAGCAGTTTTTAAACTTTTTAAGAAACTAATTAACGCATTATCTACCGGAAATAAGTGTTTCATATTTCATTAAGGTTATCACGACAATTAACAACGTTCTTAATTACATCTTGGTGAGACAGAGAGTTAGGGGTTTTTGCTGTTCTGTCATATGTTCATTACGATGATTAATTTTACCGTCCTGTCCAGAGCAAAATGACAGCATTTAAGCCTTATATTTCTTGCTTCCGCATTCTTAGTGAAGCATTGCACTACTTAAGCCGATAACAAAAAGCGCACGCAAACATGCAATATTAATAATTTCCTGTATGTTTCCAAGTGAATACTTACATCATCATATTTGGTTGCTAATTATTTTTTCAAAAATTGAGTTATTCGTTGATGATAAAGATTTAAGTTTAAAAAAGGAGAATTTATAATTTTGTTTCAAATTATATTAATTAATAAAAAAAATGTCGTTGCAATTACACTGGAATCTCAAATAATCATCCACCTCAATAAGTAACTTAATCGTTAGGGGCAAATATTTAATTTTTTCAGGGAATTATCAGGGGCTCTCACCAAGGGTATTGTGGCGTCGACTCTAATATTTAGGTTTATGGGCATTTTTCCCTTTTGAAAGGTCTTGTTCTTGGAGGGGGACGGGGTGCCTAAGTCATTGTATTTTTTTCCAGAAAATTTCAACTGTTTTTATCGTTTCCTCTCAATTTTTTTCCTTTTAACATTCTCTTTTTTATAATAGATGCTATTCATGAATTAGGTCACACATTTTCAATTTTTTTGATAGCTTACTGCCTTTGTCACAAAGTTCCACATTTAATCGTAACCCCGCACTTTCCTCTGTCATATGTCACACCAGGACTGACGAGCGATCAAGTTATCCTAGTCTGAAACTAGAGCCCGAGCCTTTAATTTGGGTCCAGCTCAGAACCGTAGAAGAAAAATAAGTGCTCTTTCTTTCAAGAAACGCCACTTGGCGCATTTTTTATTTTTGCCGATTTTAATTCATTTATTGCTGCTGTAGACTACAAAATTCTTAGTTAGAGAAATTCAACAACTTCAATTTCTAAATTAAAGGGCCGCCATTTTTTAGATATCACCAATCGCTTTGAATAACTTTTCTATTGTCGCCAGTAAGTAAGACACTGACATACCTTTAACGGAAAAGCACCAATAAATTTTACAAATTTATGGTGGGAGGGAGCCTGGCGGCCAGACTGATAAAGAGCCTGCCTTGGCTCTTAGCGGCCCTACATGTCACGTTATACTACATAAACATATACTTGCAGACATTAAAAGAGTTATTCATTTAACACGTGTATTTCTCCAAACATGGATCCACTCCAGTTTTACAGCTTTTCAAACATTTAGGGAAAAATCGGGTCATTTCCATGTGAGGCTCAGCGCAGCATGCGCCACTTCCGCACAGCCGATGAACAAACAAACACTGGCATAGAATCCTTATCTGAGACCGATAAGTATTTCTGAGATTCAATTAGTTTTGTTTACATTCCCTTCGTCTGCTTGAGATCTTTGATAAAGATTGCGGCTAGATTAGGGTGATTCAAAAAAATTTTTTTTTGAATTTCTTTGGTCTTACCCCCCAGTTTTTTTACACTATTCATGAATGTAATGTACGTAAAATTTTAGCTCAATTGAATAATATTTAGAGGTCGCTCAACGCGATTGAATTCTGTTGAAAATTGCAATTTCGAGAGTTGGAGTATATAACTTCATTACCCAAAATAATATTGTTCTTCATATAAAATTGAATAATTTAAAATGTTAGTTTACTCTACTAAGTAATTAGTCAATAAAATAATAGCTCAAAGTGAGTTGTAACTACCCTCCCCCCCCCCCCTGCTGCAAACTGCATTATCTCTTACCTGAGCTTGGGTAGAAAATGCAGCTGCAAGCTCGGGCTGTGGTTTCTGTTTTCTTTTCGGTTGTTTGAGGTGTATGAGTTTATTCGGCTAAAACACCTATAGCATCCACTCTAGACAGGGCCCAATATAAGTGACAGAAAGCCACTTTGGTAGTAGCTGCTACAGTACAAAGTATGGGTCAAAATGGGGAGGATTTGACAATGTCCATAAAACGGTAAAGGCAAACTATTCGCTCTGAATCGGCGTTAACTTACAAAAGTCGTTTAAATCTATGACTTCCTTTGATGTTTCACTGGAACGAAACACTTATGCAAAATATATTGGGAAAATGAAGGAGGATCGGCGGGTTTCATACCAGTATTAGTATCAGGACCACAAGCATTACTGATTTACTTCTGGGTTCTAGTAAGTTAGTCAGGTACTGGAATTGCTACGGCAAATGCTGCTGTACGATAACCAGTTAGATAAATGGGAACTTACTGAGCTCGTACGTGGTATGTGTTTCGATACGACTTGCAGTGCCGGTACTAAAGTTGGAGCATGTTTGAACTTGGGGAAAAAAACTCGGGAAGCAATTTTTATATTGTGCTTTCCGCCATTATATTTTAGACATTGTGTTTTCTGTGGTATTACAACCGAAGTCTATTCTAGTCTTGGTCTTTCGGTATTTTAACCGATAAACCAAGAAATAGGCAGAATTGGGGTATTTGATTGCGTGCAATGTCAAATGCGGTGTTCGCGCAATTGCGTGGAACCATCCACTGCCATTTTATCTACAATACTGCTTTTTAAGAGGTTTAAGCAATCATAGTCAAGGATAAAACATTCTAATTTTAAACCTGGAGTGAGAAACGATGATATTGAGGAGTTGGTAGCCAATTCAGAGCAATGTACAGCTAGTAATGGAAGTTGCGCAAAGTCAACTTCTGATGATCCATGCAAAAGAAGTGTCCAAGGAAGATAACAGAGCTTAGTGCGATTTTCTTGTGCGGAGCACCTTCTCTTGTTGTATGTTTTCGTGTCCCAGGAGCGGTTCCTCGTGTTATATCTGTGTCAAAGATTCTTTATGGCTTCAAGTTATGAATATTTCACAACCAGTTCAAACTTGCAGCCGGACAAAGAAAAGATATTCGTAACATATGAATGTGATCTTTCACATTCTTATCGTTAATGGGAAAGAATATCTAAGAGCTGGGTTCCCAGCAACCCTTTTTGTGCAAGCACTGAGAAATGATTTGGAACATTTTTAGCGTCCTTATTCATGTAAAGAAGAAACTCAAAATATATCAGCTGGTTTGATCCTGAGCTTAGGAATCTTCAAGATAGCTACCAATAAGGCTTTGTACTACCAAAGAAATTGAGGATTGTAAACGACAATACGGAGCGTGGCATGGCCCTTATTGAAGCATTTGTTAAGACTATCACTAACGCTTTAAGTGGTACAGGAACACAGAAAAGGTTTCAAAGTTGCGAAAAAGTAACCTTAAAAGGTATTGCAAGAATTAATGAGCGAATTACTATGTATTCAATGTATTTAAAATTGTTTTTTATATTTTTCCGTATTTGATTAGTTTTCATACTTTTCTGCATTTCATTGATTTTTCAGATATATAGTTCATTTTCTGATTTGCACGCTTTTTTTCTTCAGTGATATAAAAAAACAATGAAGTAACTTTATTATTATTATTTACATTCGCATTTGTGCCACTATCACAAAATTTGAAGTACTTCTAATTGTAAATATATTTAACTAAAATTTTGGGCAAATAATTCAGTGTATATAAAGGCCTAAATAAGACGGTGAGACGAACAAAAATACAAAGGCTACTTTTTTCCATAGATGTCATTTACGTTCACGTTTTTGTCAATCTTACGAAATTTCAAGGCATTTGAGCGACCTCTAAACATTAATATATGTTGTCAAAATTTTGCACAAATAATCAGTGTATATAGTGGCACAAAATAAGAGGGTAAGACGCACAAAAATACAAAGTTTATTTTTTTTCCATAGATATCATTTACGTTCACGTTTTTGTCAATATCACGAAATTTCAAGGCGTTTGAGCGACCTCTAAATATTAATATATTTTGTCAAAATTTTGCACAAATAATCAGTGTATATAGTGGCACAAAATAAGAGGGTAAGACGCACAAAAATACAAAGTTTATTTTTTTCCATACATTTCTGAATCACCCTAGGCTAGATGCAAAGATGAGACCAAAATGATGTGAAATTTGTGTAAAGACTCCTCTTTCAGGACAGCCTCTCAAAAAGCAATGCAGTTTAATGAGTGAGTAAACAAAGTGATGCAGTTTAATGAGAAAGAATGGACTCCTGAAAACATGAATCATGGCGAAGACATTCGTTAATTGAGCTTGGTTGTCATTTGGAGTTTTACCAAATGAATATGTCTCATTCTAAATAGCAAATGATTTCTACTAAACAATTAAAAATGTATCAAATTGAAATATGGTAAGCTCACTCTTCAGTTGTTATTAATCATGAATAAGACTAGCAACTTGATTGTCTGCTTGTTATAAGCAAAGAAAGATTTTTAGTTTTTTGGAAGAGATAATATGTTTTCATATTATTTTTCAACTTCACAACATATTTACTGCTGAAACAAGCTGTACCTCTTAGGCCTTTAGGACAATTGAATTGTGCAATCCCTACTATTCATAGACCACAAAATATTACAAAGCAGCTTGAGGGCGATTTTTTCCATTCACCCTTTTCAGGTACAGTGGATCTTGCTTTATGTGATCATTGTTATTGCTATCAGTCCTTTAATTTCATCAGAATGGCCGAATCCCGTCTGCTTACATATAAGTGTATCAAAAAACCATCTTTTTTTGTAATCAAAACTTCGATTATGGTTATCAGTCTAAGAACATTATTCTCCTTAACTCAACGACAAAAAAAAAAAAAAAAAAAACCCTGTGTTATGAAAATATTTTCTGGGATCTAGTAAAAAATATATTGATCCGCCCTTGTCCAGAAATTATCCGAGCCGTGAAGCTATATTATTATAGAAAAAAAGGTTCCAAGACTCTTTGAAAAGATGAAGGACTCTCGAAAGTGCAAATGCCTTATATGAAAAAACAAAAGGTTTAGAAGTCATGTCATGAAAAGTGTCTCGGGAGGAACAATTAGAAATTGCTTTACCCATAGAGGACTTAGTGAATAATTCAACAATGATGATAAATTGGGGTTGGGCAGAAAAGAAATGGCAGAAAAATGTTCACCCCCCCTCCCCTCCTGTTATGTAGGATGGAGATTGGTGAGAAGACTGGAATACAATAACTTCTGCTGATATTTGTGAAGCTGGCATCAAGGATCAAACTTCAGCATCAGATTCGGATGACGATAAACTCAAAAGTGTCATCGAGAAGAAAGATCCGACTGCTGCTCACAAGAGGGAGGTCCGGGGGGGGGGGAGGATACCGAGTTTCGTAAGCAATATGATTATGGACATTTTATAAAAAAATTGCTGCTTAAAAATAGGACAAATAACAAACAGCGATTTCTTCTCTTTAAGTCAATAATTTACCTATTGTATTTGTTCGATATATTTTCTCAATTTCAAATTTTTTTTCGGTTACTACATTTGTTTCTAGAGACTACATTTTTAAAATAGTTTACAGTCACCACATTTTAAAAAAGCTAATTGTAGTTGCATTTGTAGTAAAGTAATTGCATGTGTAATAAAGTAGTAGCAGTTGTACTTAATTACAGAAAGAAAAAAAAAAGGTTTTCCACCCTCCGGCGTTCTATGTGTATGTAAGTCATTTACAATCCTCTTTTAGTTGCATTAAGACTAAATAAATAAAGCAAATACCACTCAAAATCTTAATATTTTAATTCGCCATATTTAGAGGAATGCACAGGGAAAATAATGTTGGGGTTGCATATAGTCCTCCTCACTACTGATGTCACAACAAAAACCACCTCACCTGTTAAGGGTAAAGTGATTTTTTACATGGTAGTCATAATTCAGGTTATTTACTTATTTAAATATTCTGAAGAGTGCACAGCTTCCTCACTTCTTTTGTCTCTTCTCTACTAATAATAAAGCTGAAGGTGGGTCTGTCTTTCTTTCTTTCTTTCTGTCTGTCTGTTACGCGCGTAGCGCCAAAACCGTTCGGTCGATTTTCATGTCACTTGGCACAAAATTAGTTTGTAGCATGTAGTTTTGCACCTAGAAGCGATTTTTCGAAAATTCCATTTCGTTCTTTTTCTATTCGAATTCTTAGCGGAAATTCGATAAAATAGGAAAGAAATATTTCATACACATTTTCAAGTCTTATGTCATTCGAAAGCTTGAAATTTTCTGCACAAAATGAAGTTTTTTCGAAGTTTCTACTTTTATCAGGAGAGCTGTAACAATTGTTTTTAGAATCCCGGAATTCAAGGCTTATCTTCAGTAAAGCAAGCCAAACGATTCTAAAATGGTTAATGAAATGAATTATTTTATCAACGGAAATCAACTTTTAATGTTGTTACCATGGTTACGTTTTTATTTCGTTTATTTGTTTCGTTCTTTTTCCATTAATAATTTTAAAAATGTATTTGTTTTTGTAGCAATCCAAACTCCAAGCCTTATTAAAATTAGTCAAATGAACTGTAATAAAATCGTGATAAGATGGCACCTGTCAATCAAATGAGAAATCGAGTCCTTTCTTAAAAAAAGGTAGAGAAGGAAGAAACTGACGCGTACCATTTTTGTGAGTTTAGAGATATTTTGGCGATCTGACGAGTTGTGTAGAAGAGGGAAACATTGTTTAACCAAATGAGGTCAAAAAAGAAACAACATGATAGTAAACCATTCTAAATTTATCGTCTGGCAAAACATATTTTATTTCCTTTTTTTTATTTCAATATAAATTGCAG
>JAXGGA010017092.1:0-25148 GCA_038373865.1 Uloborus plumipes | reverse complement strand
GAAAATATTGTGATTTTGCAGAATTGTTGCTTTATACAAAAGGCACGTTTTCCGCATACAAGCTCAGAAAAATAAAACAAAAAGTTTTTTCGCTCCACCCTACTGTGCATCCATAAGTTCACATTTTTTTGCATTGAAAAAGACACTTTAACACTACTTAATTGAAAGCAACCTAGAATCTAGAAATATCTGTTTTTCATATCCACTTCGTTCCAAAGCGAATATTCGAATCAAATTAGCAGATCTTAGTCTTTAATTTTATCTTAAGCGGAAACGCTTCAATTCCTGTTGTATTTCCCCTGAGCCAATTTGTTCTATTTTACTTATTTTGCAACAAAGAAACTTTTTCTGATAATTTATGGCGCAGTGGAAATTTTAAATTAAAATTGTATCAAACCAAATGTTGAAACTTACAATTTATGTTACCGAATTTAGTTTCGAAAATTTAGAAAGTTGTTACCTGAAATTGTCCCTGATTTGGAGTTTGAGCTACCGTGTATCGTTACTAAATTAAAATTTTACTAACTGACCCGAACGAAGCATTCGCACTTAACAGAAAGAATGCAAGCACCCATTTCTTTAAGTACCGTAAAAACGGGGTGTATTGGAACAGTGGGGTGATTCAGAACAAAACTTCCTTACCATGCGAAGAAATTCTTCATAAATATACCGTCGGGTATTTTTGAGGGTTTTTTTTTTAGAAAGAAAAGATCATAAGAAGTGGGAAAAAATATTTTTGTCATTTTGGCAACACTGTTGGCTTATGAGCAAGGTTGCAAGCGGAACACTAAAAAACATCAAGTTTTCATCGTCTGCAAAACTTTGTATGTAAGTACAGACCTCCTTATATTTCAAACCTAAGAATAATATTTTTTTAATTATGTATATATCTGAGCAACAAAGCACCACATTAGAATAGACATCGTTTTCCAATTGTGTCATAATAATGAAAAATTCTTTTAATGTCATAGAATAAGGATTAGCTGGGTGAACCGAAACACTTTGATCTGTTGTTCCAATTCAAACTTATTTAAAGGAAACTGTTTGAAAAATCAAGATTCTAACCCCAATTCTTCAGTCAAGACAGGGACAAGGATTTAGTATTGTTTACCCTTTCTGGTGAGCAACTAGACACTAGAATGGCAGAAAGTTCCATATTTGAAAAGATTTTTGTTCCCGGAAACTTTTGTTTACTTAAAATACGTTGGGAAAAATCATACAGATTCTATGTAGCAAAAGTCCAGTGCACAGACAACGATAAATACCGGGGAAAATCTTACAGGACGATCCAAAACCCAGAGATTCTAAGAAACTAAAGAAAAGACAGCGTTCATCCCAGAAGATGTTATGAAAAAAACTTAAGACAAGCCGCAACTGCTCGTTTTAAGAACAAAATCATTTTTGTGGATGACATGAGTGACTTCAATTTATATTAAATCTTTGTTTTTCAGATCAAATGCATTTTCTAAAAAATAATTTTAATTTTTCAAAAGTTCAAAATTATTTTCGAATTTTGACAAATCATACATTTACTGGTATACAAAATAAATTTTTATTTGACAGTAACTACAGTTGGCAAAAAAAGTATTAGAACAATGCGAAATTTGTAGTTTTCAAGGTAAGTTTTCAAGGTAAATTAAATAAATGTCGAAATTAATTAATGGGAGATAATACTTATTTAAATAAAGCAATACGTAGACATAAAAAGAGCATGAAATAAATACAATATTTTTAAAATGAAAAGAACGCAATTTGAACTGCAAAAAAAAGTATTAGAACAAAAAACGAAACATGCAAAATACGACGTGATCTCCATAGACTTTCAATTTTATCTTCATACGTGTCAAGGGTACATGAAAGCGGCTTGTTTCCTTTGCTGACATTTAGTTCAAAATCGTTTATATAAAATTTTCTTGGCATGGCTCTGAAAATAAAAGAGATTCCAAATGCGAAAAGAGAACAAATAGTTTATCTGCGTCATAGTGGAAAAACATTCCGTGAAATTACAAGCATGTTGAATTTGTCGTTGTGTGCAGTTCATCACATTCTTAAAAAAGAAAAAAGAGACCGGTGTTTTTGATAACAAAGAAAAATCGGGGAGACTAAACAATCTGAGTGTAAGAGAAACACTCCAAGTGGTCAAAGATACTCTAAAAAATCCAACAGGAAGTGCAAAGATGTTAACCACTAATATTGAATCAATATCAGGAAAGGTTATAACACCTCAGACTGTAAGAAATAATTTACATAGGGCTGGTATAACAGGAAGACGGCCAAGGGAGAAACCATTTATTTCAGAATTCAGCAGAAGAAAATGACTCGAGTTAGCTAAAAAACATAAAAGTAAAACAATGAATTTCTGGAAAAGTGTTATTTTTTCCTACGAAAGTAACTTCGAAATTTTCAAACTAAAGCACATAATCACTGTTTTTAGAAAAAAGCTGTAGAACCCCAAAAGTTACTGAAAACAGTAAAGCATGGAGGTGGTTATACACTAACTGGCCAAAAGTATCCGGACACTTTCAAAAATTCACATTTTTACATATAGCTCGAGAAATAAGTGATCAATTGTTCTTTAACTTTAGTCATACAAAATATAGGCTTCACCGAACATTTCCAAGTTGAAATTAAATTACCCTTGCATTTGGGGGACGACAAGAAGGGGGTTGAAAGAAAAACCGCTTTTTGACCATAACTCTTCGAAAATAGCTCGGAATAAGCTATCAATTTCAGTAATTAATTAGCATACTATGTATAATTACTGTACAAATTTTTATAAACGTACCACTCTTACTTCTGAAGATATGAAACATTTTTGAAAAAACGGCAGTTTTATTTGAAGGGTTTTTGCTCATAACACGCAGAGTTTTTGATCAAACCTTATCACAACTTCAGGAAAGATGACAAAATACAAGAGAAAGAACATACTAAAACGGTAAATAAAAATATTAAAAATTCGATGAGATATGAACGTTAAAAGGAAATAATTTTTCACGGCGCATGCGCGAACGACAGAAATTTATAACTACAAAAATATTGTAGCCTGATTTATACTGCATCTTATAAAAAAAGTTCCAGTTGAATATCATGAAAAATGAAAAAGATATCAGCGATCTAGTGAGCTGTATTTCATTCATTCGCAGACAATACATAAATAGTGTGGGTCTGTCCACAAAGAGCTATTTTTAAATTAAAGGTTATTGCGTCGTCGTTCAAAACCAACGTTTCAGAGGGTGTCCGGATACTTTTGGCCACCTACGTATAAGGTCTTTTTGGCCGAATAAACGAAATGTGACTACAATGCCGAATATAAATTTTCAAACTGTATACAATTTAACATTGAAAAAAAATGATCGATTGTCACCACACTATTTGTGGACAACCCCTTGCGATTTATGTTTTGCCTGCGAATGAATGAAATACAGCTCACTAGATCGCTGATATCTTTTTCATTTTTCATGATATTCAACTGAAACTTTTTTTATAAGATGCAGTATAAATCAGGCTACAATATTTTTGTAGTTATAAATTTCTGTCGTTCGCGCATGCGCCGTGAAAAATTATTTCCTTTTAACGTTCATATCTCATCGAATTTTTAATATTTTTATTTACCGTTTTAGTATGTTTTTTCTCTTGTATTTTGTCATCTTTCCTGAAGTTGTGATAAGGTTTGATCAAAAACTCTGCGTGTTATGAGCAAAAACCCTTCAAATGAAATTGCCGTTTTTTCAAAAATGTTTCATATCTTCAGAAGTAAGAGTGGTACGTTCATAAAAATTTGTACAGTAATTATACATAGTATGCTAATTATTTACTGAAATTGATAGCTTATTCCGAGCTATTTTCGAAGAGTTATGGTCAAAAAGCGGTTTTTCTTTCAACCCCCTTCTTGTCGTCCCCCAAATGCAAGGGTAATTTAATTTCAACTTGGAAATGTTCGGTGAAGCCTATATTTTGTATGACTAAAGTTAAAGAACAATTGATCACTTATTTCTCGAGCTATATATAAAAATGTGAATTTTTGAAAGTGTCCGGATACTTTTGGCCACCTAGTGTATCTTGGTCTGGGGATGTATGGCTTACAATAGAGTTGGAAATATCCATTTTATTGATGTGAAATGGATAGCTCTATCATACATCAATGTGTTACGGCATAATTGGAAAAGTATGCCAGAAAATTTGGACTGGAGTCTACATTCATCTTTCATTTGGATTCAAGATCCAAAACACACCGCTAAAGAAATCAAAGAGTGGTTATTATATAATGCGCGTCGAAGACAAATAACTCCACCACAATCACCAGATCTGAATCCTATAGAGTATCTATGGCATTTATCTGTACCTCAGAACCAGACTAACGTAAGTCCACTTTCGTCATTTTTCGGTAGAGGGGAAAAACGATTGTCGAATACATCGTTTTTCCCCTCTATTGAAAAATGACGAAAGTGGACTTACGTTAGTCTGGTTCTGAGGTACAGTTATTAGATAGTAAAATTAGAAAAAACTCAATACATACAAGCAAATCAAGTTTAAAAGAGTCTCTACAGGAGACATGGAACAAAATGTCTTTAAAAGTCACAAATAATTTTGTAGAATGCATGCCGAGAAGCTTAAAAGCAGTAATTGCAGCTAAAGGACTGCATACTAAGTTTTAAATATACATTTCAATTAACTATTAATTATTTATGTATTTGATTTAACATGCGAACTTGCTGTTCTAATACTTATTTTGCAATGTAAATTTAGTTATTTTAATTTTTTAAAAGTTCTATTCATGTAAACTTTTATTTGTTACAAAATGAGATACTTTTGTAGAAACTTTACGCTATATAATTTTTTTATTCTTGTAAATTCATTTTATTACTTCAAAATGTACAAATTTCATATTGTTCTAATGATTTTTTTGTCACCTGTATCTGTTCTTATTCTCCCCCATTAATATTACTAACATTTGTGAGACCAATTACAGGTTAAATAGAAAAAAATAAAAATTTTAACATGTGTTCCGATTGACCTCTATCAGCGGGGTGAATCGGAACACCTATAAATCACTATATATATAAGTAATAAAATGTTCAACATGTTTTTTCTTTGCTTGGAACGGAATATCGAAAACAAAGCAAGACCAAAGCTTTTACCCAAAAAATCAAATTTAAAAAAAAAAATCTTTTAACTAATTTTTCTACTATCAAAGCTAAAAAGTGTACCGATTCAAGCCCTTTTATGGTAGTATATTTACTCTAATACTACGGTAATATATTTGACTGAAAAGAAAATAACTGTGATATATAACTGACATTGGTAGAAGCGCTACGAAATTCAATTTCTGGGAGGGAGGGGGGGGGGCGGGGATTTTCAAAATACCGAATAAAAACTCCGGCTTTTGCCGAAAGAAGAAATAAGCTCAAGCATTTTCTGTCGAGACAAGATATTAGGAATTTTAAAAAAAGAAGAAGGTGTGTAGGGGGAAGGGGAAGGGGAGAGAGAGTTAGAAAGAACGAAAACGCTGCAATAATATTTCCGAATCTCTCAGGCTCTCTTCCGAATAAAGTTCCAGCTTTTGCCGGGCAATGAAATAAAAGCATCCACACATCTAATGAGAAAAGACATTAGGAGCTTAAAAAAAAGAAGGGGGGGGGGGGAGAAAACATTGCAATAATGTCTCCGAATCGTCAAACAGAATTTGGTGAATAGGACAGTTTTGGGAGGTCACACTGACCTCCCGTAACCTCCCATCGCCCGTGGATACTGGTAAAGGAAAAAATCAATGTCACAATCAGGCTTGGAGTCAATTATGAGAAAATTATGATTACGAGCTGGAAAAATTGGAGATTACAATTACAATTACGATTACAATCCTCTGCCAAATCTCAATTACGACTACAGCGATGATTAGATTGCGTAAAAAATGTAATCGATTACGATTATTATGTGTTGATTGCGATTTCGAGTACACGATTACAGATTTGGGAGTAACATATTATACAGAGAGGAAGATCTAGAAATGTTTGTAAGGGGGTCGTTTCAGTGCACCTTATTACTTAAGCAGATGGAAAACAAAGCATGTAAAATTTAAACCTTCTGTAGAATATCATACACTATTGCACAGCAAGTAATATTTTTTATTATATTCTGTTAAATTAACCACTTATTTATTTTGGCAAAAAAGGATTTGTCGCGAAAAATATAAGTTGGAAATTTATAAACTGACTACATGTAATCAATATTGGAATAATAAAATTCTTAAAAATAAAATTCTTAAATTAAATTTTTATAAAATTCTCAAGCAAAATGCAACATTTTTTAATCATAAAAATGTTTTAAACATCTATTAATACACAACTTTTCTTCTTTTATATACTTATTGATTAAAAATAATATGAGCATTAAAATATAAAGCATGAACTGAGATTAAATTATATGCGAAAATATTTTGAAAAAAAAAGTCAAATTACACGATTACAAGGCTAAATTACGATAATTGAAAGAAAGATAACAATTACGATTACACAAGAAATACTTGATTAAAATTACGATTACACGAATTACGAGTGTCCCATTTCCAAATTATAATTATGATTACAAAATAACGTAATGGATTACACGGATTACGATTACGTGATCGACGATTACTCCAAGCTTGGTCGCAATATGCTAGTTTCAGAATTCGCATGTTAAAATTCAAAATATTATTAGCATGTAACTCATATTTTTCCTCGATATACCTGTGCTGTTTACTGTTAGAATAAACTATGTATTTTTACTGAATTCTTTTAATGATCCATTCTGTCTGCATTTAGTTTTCTAAGAGCATGAAGGCCTCGCTTTCAACAAAGGTTTGGTTTAAATTGTTTAATTATGCACAATGAAAAGGTTTTCCCATGAATTACTTTCTTTCGACTTTTCTGATCTTTTTACCGCTGTTAACACTTTTCCATATCACGTAACTTTTATGTCAATTAAATTACCATTTGGTTAAACATTATTTTCTTCCTTTTATACTTAATGTCGGTATTTTTCAATACTTTATACACTCCATAGACCCAGTTTCATCGTTCTTATTTTAGCATAACTCGTTAATTTAATATAGTAATTAATGTACCGTAAAATGGGATGAATAGGCACACTTTTCAGCTTTTAATGTGAAAAAGTAGTTAAAAGATTTTTTTTTAATTTGATTTTTGTGTAAAAACTTCGGTCTTGCTTTGCTTTTGATATTTCAAGCAAAGACAAAACATTTTAAACAGTTATTATTTATGTATATAGGAATTTAGGGCTGTTTCGAATTACCCCGCTTATAGGGGTCAATCAGAACACAAGTTAAAATTTTATTCATTTCTTTTTTTTAACCTGTAATAGGTCTCACAAACATGAGTATATTGATGGGGGAGAATAAGAACAGATAGTTACTGTCAAATAAAGGTTTATATTCTTTACCAGTAAACTTTTATGATTTGTCAAAATTCAAAATAATTTTGAATTCATAAAAAATTAAAATTAATTTTAAGAAATGATTTTAATTGAAATACAAAGATTTAACATGAATTAAAGTCTCTCATGTCGTCCACAAATATGAACTTGTCCTTAAAACTAGCATTTGTGGCTTGTCATTAGGTTTTCCATAACATGTTTTGGGATGAACTCTGCCTTTTCTTTAGTTTCTTAAAATCTCTGGGTTTCGGGGATTGTTCTGTAAGATTTTTCCACTTATTCATCTGTCTGTGTGCTGGATTTTTGCTACATAAAGTCTGTATGACTTTCCCTCCATGTATTTTAAGTAAAAAGAAGTCTCCTGGAGCAAACATCTTTTTAAATCTGCAACGTTGTCATTCTAAGATCTAGTTGCCTACGAGAAGAGATAAATAGTAATAAATCTGTGTCCTTATCTTGAGTAGAAGAATTGGGGTTAGAATCTTGATTTTTCAAACAGTTTCCTTTAAATAAGTTTGAATTAGAACAACAGAACAAAGTGTTCCGATTCACCCCGAAAATCCTTATCCTATGACATCATGAAGAATTTTTCATTTTTATGCCACAATTAAAATATGTGGTCTCTTCCAATGTTATACACTGTTGCTCAGATATATTCATAATTAAAAAATACTATTCTTAGATTTAAAATATAAAGGGGTCTGTACTTAGATACAAAGTTTTGCAGACCATGAAAACTTGATGTTTTCTATTGCGTCCCGATTGCAGATTTGCACAGAAGTCAATAATGTTACCAGAATGACAAAAATATTTTTTCCTTCTTCTTATAATATTACCTTTCTGAAAAAAAAAAAATAATTGCCAAAAATACCCGACGGTATTTTTATGAAGAATTTCTTTGTATGATCAGGTAGTTTTGTTCCGAATACCCCCGCTGTTTCTGTTCCTATACACCCTGTTTTATGATAATTTAAAAAATAAACAACTTTAGTATGTCACGATTGCGAGAACCCAGAACAAAAGTATTCTATTCTATTCTATTCTAGAGGTCAATAAACTTCGACACACATGAGGACTGCGTACTATGCGCCTTGACTCCACAGATAGTACAATACACATTTTATTGAAGGAAAGAATTTACAGCACAGAGAAGGAAGTTACACCCAGGGCAAAGGCGGGAATCGAACCCGCGCCTCTTGAGATTACAAACTGACGGGCAGACCCACTGCGCCGTTGAGGCCCCAACAAAAGTATTAAGTGGGGTGAAAAATTTCTTGGTTACAGTTTAAAATTTTGATCGAACAAGTCCATTAAATGATATAACATCAACAACAATCAATGTCACGAGTGATTTAGTGATTTTTTGTAGCTTTATTTTTCAAAATTAATGCCCCCCAAAAAAAAAAATTAAAATGTGAATTAAAATAGAGGATTCACACACATCAAATTATAAATTTCTGATTTGTTCCACATAAATGCATTTCATGTCGTTTTGTAACGAGCTTCTTTTTTGTAGTAAAGCTTGAGGCAGGAATTCAAGTGAAACAGGCGATCGCATATTGCAATCGCTACTGGAAGTGAATTACATTAGAATGTTTCTTGATAAAAACATCGTGACGTCAGCGTGACGTTTGCCTATGAAAAACGAGCTAGATAAAACGTCACAGCCTACTGGGCGAATAAGAGAGGAGATCGCTGGCTGCTTGTGAGCTCTTATTGGCTCCACCCGTAGTGACGTCAGTGCGATTAGCATTTATTGCGATTGCAACTTATCCAAATTTGGGAATTTGCGATTGCAATGGTGAGTTGCGATCGTCCGTGTTTCACTTGAATTCCTGCCTTAGGCATTTCATAATCCTCTGAATCTCAAAAAAGAGCTTAGTATTTAACGACTCAACAAAATAGTAAACATGCATTACAAATCTCAAATCATTCTGAACATAAAATTTATACAATTAAAAAATTTCCCTTGAACATTCCGCAAAAAGGAGGAGTGATCGAAATCGATGGAAAGAAAGTTAAATTGAAAATAGCAATTTTCAATTTTTTTTTAATTTTAAGTCTTATTTTATCATTTGACAGGATTAAAAAAAAAGAAAGAAAGAAAACAATATATAATAACGAGATCACTTGTTCGGTTAAATTTCTAGTCAAAAGCGCATTTATGAGTAGGGAACTTGGAATTTAGAATATTTTACAGAATAATTTTTATTCTTAATTCACTTTTTAAACTTTTTGTCATTGTTTTTTATAAAGAAAAAGCAACTAACAGTCAATAATGGCAATATTGATTGATATTATAGCTTTAAGTGGAGTTATTTTAATAAAAATTTTACTATAATCCAGATTTCGGGAGTTATTCTCTTCGTTTTTTTAGTTTATGATGGTTTCACGTTGCTTTATTAAATTTATGAGTTTTACTGAATTTAGAACCATTTAGCAGTTATTATTCATCTTTACTTTTTCAAAATACCGGTAAACTGGGCTAATTTATGATTAAAACAAAATTGAAATGTTTCGAATTATATGATTTCGTTTACCAATGTTCTTTAATGCTTGTCATCAATTTTCAAAAATACAGCAACTAACGATCAGTAATAAACATAAAAACGTTTAAAGATGAAAATTACAAGTTTGACAAATTTCATGAGAGACTCGTTCTGTTTAAAAAGATAAAAAAATGTTTTTGTGTTAAAATAGTTAAAATTAGAGTCCTATATGAATACGTAGTATTCAGTAGAGTCCTATATGAATACGTAGTATTCAGAGTAGCGACAACAGCCGAGTTCGAATAGGACAACCGGTTGCAAGCAGAAACGGGGTTGCCGTGAAGCTGCAAGTTTGGCTTCGTACTCGCCCAAGGGTTTCATTTCTAAAAAATTGTCACAAACGGTGTTGTGTGACGGTGAGCGTGAACAAGAGCAGGAGAGGTCTAGCTCTACACGAATGCGTGATGTTTGTAATTCGTTCGAATTTGATTTTAACTTTAATAAAAGCAAAAGGTTAGCAGTATTAAAGAAGTAACCTCTTAAAAACGATTCAGGAAGATTTTTTAAGTACAACAATATTTCGTTCTTGATATCAAAAGCTAAAAAAAAAAAAACTTATTTATTTTTTTAAATCTAGATTTCAATCTATCCTAAATGTTTCACAGTTAAACAAAAAATTAAATTAAAATATGAGTAGGAAGAAATTTGAAAGAGTAATTAATGCAATAGTATCCACTCAATAATGTGATCACTTCCAGAGAAAGTGATTTTCATAAATTAACGACTGACTATTCAGAAAAAATTTCTAAATTAAGTTTTTAAAGAAAATTAAAAAACACATTTTGAGTTTAAAAATAGAACGAACAAACTCTTATCTTATTTTTATGTGTGTAATAGTTTCATAATATTATCCTGTTACAATTTTGTAAATTTAATTCATGTGAATCAACTGCAAGGCTCCAATATCAGTTTGTTTTTGTGTAAATATCTAGTAAGTTTTTGATTAATGTAGAAGTTGCAGTGATACTTTGATCAGTTTTCCTGGACTCAAAAACTCTCAAAATATAAGATATAATACAGATTTTTTGTTAAAAAAATCTAACAGACGAAAGTGTTGTCTGGTAATTGAAAAAAAAAAAAAAAAATTTCTATTTTAGAAACCTGATAACATTAAGCAATGTGATAATTTTGACATTCATACAAATGAATAAACTCTGGACCAAGTGAGTATGAAAAATATAAACCGTGATCACATTAAGAGGAAACTACTGTATCAGAAGCATATAGAAGGTTCAAACAAGGTAACCTTTCTTCCCCTCCCTTTCCAAAAAAAAAGTGGGAAGGCCAAGAGCACCATAGCATTTCAGTCGCTCAGCGGAGACTTATGGTTCAAACATCAATTCGTATACAGTTGAGAACTGAAATTATTTTAAGAAGTGGTAATTTTCATTTTCAATCAGACGTACGTAAAAATATTCAGCAATTAATTAAGTGTTGGGGGTAGGGGGGAGGGGAGGATGTAATTTAAGGCATTATTCATTTTGAACACATAGGAATGACAAAGAACTGTATCTATTATTTTATATTTATTTCTCTGCATTATACATCATACAAAAATTTTCAACAATGTTTACATATCAAAACAATACTGGATAAAAGTTTAGTAGACATTTTTTTAATGAAACAAAGTCAAAACCATCCAGAGCGTCAATACAGGACTTTTAGATAAATTCAATTTTTGCTGGAAAAAAAGTTGAAACTTATATTAACAGATATTTCTAAAACAATTTAGTATGAAGAAAATTTATTTTTGCAATACGTAGAGTATTCAGTTCAATGGCACAAATGTTACAACATTAAAGATCGTTATTAAAGTAAGATTGATCAACACTTTATTGCACAAAATTTACAAATAACTTCAGATACTTGTTTCGAATTTCAAGAAACCCTCTTTTCAATGCAACGGAAGTATGAGCTTTAGGATGACAAGTCGTCATTTTTTGCTTTAAGTATGCTTAAACTTTATTTAATTTTCAGAATTTCCTACATTTTCATGCAATCAAAGCAACACCGAAACCAATTTCTTCATGAGCTATCAAAATAAAATACAGAGTACCAAAATAGGATAGTGCGGCTATAATTTTTTGAGGCAAACTTATACTTTTGATTCAGATAAAAGCATGGGGCATGGGCCCAGTACCGAATCTGTAGCTTAAGTTACACAAATCAAGTTACACTATGCAATCTGTGTTGTCACGATTAGTCCTTGATGTACATCCAGCAAACCGTGGCAATAGATGTTTTGTTGTTCACCCAGACGGGATTTCCATGCCAATAGCCTATGCATAAATAATTTAACAATAAAATTCATTTTCATAATGATTTTACATATATAAACTAAGCAATATTTGATGGAAAATCATACTAAATGGTTTCTTTCCTCTAAATTCCATTAAAACGAACCGGCAAGCATTAAAGGCACATAAAAATATTTAATGTGCCTCGTTTTTTTAAAAGAAAAACGGGGCACAGGAAATATTTTAGGGTCAGGGCTGGATTAAGACATAACGGGGCCCCGAGGCCAAATTCTTTTTTAGGCCCCTATACTCAAGCTTTACAGTTCTTACGTGTGGAATAAAAAAATTTTAGCCAATGAATATAACAATTTTAGATATTTGGAGGCCCCCAAATTTGTTGTGGCCATAGGACATGGCCTAATTGGCTTATTGAGTAATCCATAATAGGCGGCTCGCACAGAGGGGCCACTGCCCCCTCAATTCCAAAAGTAAAGAGACATTGCCCCTTCACTTTTTAGAGTTATTAAGTAATAATCAGTTGAAAAATGAATTTTTTGCTCAGTCGATTGATTTATTCCACGAAAATTAAAGCTGATTATTCCAAAAATAGTCTTTTTTTTCATGTTATTTCGTAGAAATGGAGTCGACGGTGGTCATCCATCTTGACTTTTGTGTTTGTATTTGTCATATTTTAAAGATCATTTATTCAGTAATATTAAAAATCAATAAATCGAATATTTGCAATAGAAAAAGACAGTATTATAGATGCTGGCCCCCTTCCTCATTTTTTTACCCCCCCTCCCCCCCCACTTTTTTAATGCACTAGCCGCCTGTGGAGTAATTTGGATCTGCCTAGGATGAAATTTTTAAGGGCAACAAAATTTTATTTCAATCATCTTCATGCTACTCTAAAAATAAATTATCAGTATTTTTCTGTATTTACTGAGAGATCATTTTCTGAAAAACTACATTTCATCCTATAATGTAATAAATAATGGAATCGTTGTGCTGCGCACACTTTAAAAGTTTAACAATCAATAAAAGAGCAAGAAATCCTTTGCAGGAAATTAAAAATATTCAACTCTTACTTCTGCAAACTAGAATGTTTCCAAAAAAAAAGCACAGTATTAAGTATATAAATGCGGCAGCTTACAACAATACAAGTTTGTACATACCTTTACTCTTTCAAATAATTATTTCAATACCCTGGGGCAGAGTTTCCCATAATATAAGTCCGCTGACCCCAGGGGTCCTTGAGCCTATGCCAGGGGGGTCCGTGGTGCTACACTCAAGGCCGTAGCCAGGATTTTTTTTCAGGGGGGGGGGGATTCGAAGTGAAGAAAGTTTGTTTGAAAAAAAAAATAAACAAGAGGTTACAAGTCTTATGACGCAATGGGAGCATAGGCTGCTTGTACGGGGGGGGGGGGACAAGGGTGCAGCTGCTCCCCTTCACTTCCGAAAGTAAAGGGGCCCAGCCCTTCACTTTTTAAAGCGAAAAATTAACGATCGGTTATTTACTGGGTGAATGTTATGCTGAAAATTTCCATCATCATGCAAAGAAGGGTTAAGTCAATAAGATGACCCGAGATGAGAAGGAAGATAAACTGTATGCGTTCACTCGAAACCCGTTGGATCGAGGGGGGAAAATATTTTTCATTTTAGTAAGTATTTTGAAATTTATTCATTACAATAAGAGTTGAACACGGGAGTCTGACTATGGTTTTAATTTTACTTTCTTTGAAATCAGTTCAGAAGCAAATTTCTCCCGATCATGCCCATTTCCCCCCTATTTAATGCATTTGCATGTAGGGGCGAGGTTTTTTGGTAATTTGCATTGAGTGTATACCCTCCCCCACCCCCCTGGAAAATTAATAATGTTCGGCCTGGTTCGCAGGTAAGCCAGTTATTGGAGGGAAAAATCAAAATTTTTCCTCGTTCGGGGCACAAAAGTTAATCGGGCCTTTTACTCAACAAAAAATTTTCGCACATATATATCTCTGTACTTCAAAGAATATAGATGTTTTTCATAACAATACGTAGTATACAGGTCCCCACAACATATAGGATATTGGTTTGACCAAATGGGTTTGAGGGGCTGGCATATAGGCCCTTCAAAATAGTTCTAGTTCTTATCAAAAAATTTCTCATCTTGGCCTGGCCCTGCGAAAGGGGAGGGCAGCCTAGGCCAAGGGCGGATCCAGCTTCTGGCTAAGGAGGGGGTCATTTTCGGAAAGGGGGGGGTCAAAGTGCAATTTTTGGGCAAAAATGGGGGGTTTTGACAATTTTTTCGTAATATAAGTACCAAAAATGCAATTTTTTGCTATATTTTGTCGGTTAAGGGGGGGGTCATGACCCCCATGACCCCCCCCCTGGATCCGCGCCTGGCCTAGGCATGGCCCCTGGGCTACCGAAGGAAGGAACATAAAGGAGTGCGACGATAAATTGCTATGTGTTATAAGGGTCGGGAAATATAGTACAAAACACTTCGCACCCAGAAAACAAAGAATGCATTTTCATAAACTCATCACCTCTCCATTGATAATAACAATAACTGATTTAAACATCTGTATCTGTTATTACTGTGATCAATATGTTAAGAGATATCAAAAATTCATATACTTTTTGCTAATTTGTTCACAGTAAGCCCAAAAGGGGACCACACACTTGTTTTATGGCGTAAAAGAGAGGATCTTCTTTCTTTTTCCATGATAAAAGAATCTCAACGACAAGTGCCATAAATTTTGTTATCCCGTTAAAGATTATAGACCAGCAGGAGAGACGTTTTAAGTTTTAAGTTGAAAAGATAGAAAAAATCTCCTTTGGCGAAATAGTGAGAAAAACTATTCAAGTTTATTCAAATGATTTTTTTTATTTTTATTATTCTAATTTTTCTTTATATCATCAAAAACCTCAGACCCGTCACAACTTCGAGAGGGGGGGGGGGATCTCCGACCATCAAAACTTGAAATCTTTTTTTTTTAGTTGAATACTTTTTAAAAACTTTTGAGGTTTGAAAATCCCCCCCCCCCCTCGCTGGCTACGGCCTTGGCTACACTGCTAAAATGTAAAAAATAATTAAATCGAAGGACGAGTAACAATATTTTAATTAAAAACGTTAGTAAAACTTCCAAGAACTTTGATTTTAACACACATCTCTAAGCTTAAAATAATATTTTATATGGCATATTATATTGTGGTATGTTATGTATGACATTTATTTATAAAATCGAATGCAAAATTGGCCTTTCTGATTCATATATAAACAGAAGATTGTAGAAGTAAGGTGATAGCATTTTTAATGCTAATTGATTTTGAATAAATTTTTATTTTCATAGCTCACAATAATAATGTTGTGTAATGAATACTAGAGCTCTAAAAATATACAGAACATGAATAAATAATTATACAGAAAAAGCAAACAAACAAACGCAAAAACATATTGGAAAAAAAGTTAAATGAACCAATTGTATTTTACTCGCAACATGGCGGGTTAGACTTTGGAAACCACTGCTCTATGGGATATAATGCATTTTACCTAAGCTCATAGTCATTTTAAATAAAAAATAGATTCTCTCATAAAAACTCAAGTTTTCAATGATTTTACAAATATAAAGTAATAAACATTTCACAAACTATGAAGTGTCTTCAAAACAAAGTAGCAAGCATTAAAATATTTTTCGCTGTTCACCAATTTTGCTAAATCCTTAACATGACATCATTTTTCTTAAAATTCATTGTATGAAGAGACTTTTGGAGTTTTATAGTTTCTGGGAACATTAAAATTGATGAGTAAATACATTTCTGCCTATGAAATAAACAAGAAAAATACTAATTCTCACACTAAAACACAAATTGTCACAGGTTTTGATGCAAATTCTTATTTTTTGAAATAGAAAAATGAAATCTGAATTTTAAGCAAAGCGATGTGTTTCTTATCAAACGCAAATGCTACAGTAAATTCATGTGGTCATTGCTAGTTTCACCATTGAAATTTTTGATAAAGCACACAGAAGCAAACATTGATAATTCTGCAATTTCAAAAGAATGTGCTTTCATCCACATTATATTTTCAAAAGAAAATAAAAAACAATCCGACACCAAGTACTTGTATGTTGCATAGGAAAAATTCAACTTGGACAATTCGTCGCTCAGGGACATTACAATTGGTTAAATATTCATTTTGATCAATGAAGTAAACAGGAAAAATAATAATCGTAACGAAATTCTTACTTGAATTGGGTTTCAGAATCAGCTGGAATTCATTAGAACAAGAAAAAAAAAGCCGCAACAACGTTTAGAACACACATCACAAAATGTTTATACTCGCTTACTTCCCAACTTCCACTCGTCGCCAAGCATGAACAGACCGCGCCAAAGCAAAGACAAGAGCGTTCGTGAAAATAAATTAATTTCACACAATTTAAACTTTCCCTTAGCTCAAAGTGATGTTTTTCAATAAGTTTATCATCGTAACTATCGATTCAAAGAGAAAAAGTAAGAATAATAGACCAAAATGATGTATTAGAATGGATAATAACGCACCGGGAAGCATGTTTCTATTTTAACTACGTTATAATTAAAGAAATACCAGTAGAATCTCTAAAGTAAAGCTACATACGTATAGCTTAGACATTATAGAATAGTAATATAAGCATTAAAAAAGTTTTACTCGCCTTTAATTATCCGAAAAAAAAGTTTTTTTACAGTACTATCGGCCGCTCCATGTTAAAGCTACGAGAGAAAAAGCGACATAGCCTGCGGCGGACTCAACAATGCATCCACCAATAGAAAAATGATACCCTGTTGTCCGTACTCTGAATACTACGTATTCATATAGGACTCTAGTATTCAGAGTAGCGACAACAGCCGAGTTCGAATAGGACAACCGGTTGCAAGCAGAAACGGGGTTGCCGTGAAGCTGCAAGTTTGGCTTCGTACTCGCCCAAGGGTTTCATTTTTAAGAAATAGTCACAAACGGTCTGGTGTAACGGTGAGCGTGAACAAGAGCAGGAGAGGTCTTAAGCTCTACACGAATGCGATAATGCGTGATGTTGGTAATTTGTTCGAATTTGATTTTAACTTTAATAAAAGCAAAAGGTTAGCAGTATTTAAAAAGTATTTCCTCGAACTCAAACCTCTGAAAAACGATTAGTGTTCCAAGTTCCAATGTAATGATACTCTTAAGGTTTTAAAACAGCGAAAACTGTATTTAATTGATCCAAAGAAAAGGAAGAAATAAAAATAGTAGGTGACTGAATACTAACTAGTAAATAAATTCATCGCGCGTTTTTGTTTTATTATTAAGTTTACCATCAGGAAGATTTTTGAGTACAACAATATTTCGTTCTTGATATCAAAAGCTAAAAAAAAAAAAAAAAAAAAAAAACTTATTTATTATTTTTTTTAATCTAGATTTCAATCTATCTTAAATGTTTCACAGTTGAACAAAAAATAAAATTAAAATATGAGTAGGAAGAAATTTGAAAGAGTAATTAATGCAATAGTATCCACTCAATAATGTGATCACTTCCAGAGAAAGTAATTTTCATAAATTAACGACTGACTATTCAGAAAAAATTTTTAAATTATTTTAAAAAAAATTAAAAAACACATTTTGAGTTTAAAAATAGAATGAATAAACTCTTATCTTATTTTCATGTGTGTAATACTGTCATAATATTATCTTGCTACAATTTTGTAAATTTAATTCATGTGAATCAACTACAAGGCTCCAATATCAGTTTGTTTTTGTGTAAATATCTAGTAAGTTTTTGATTAACGTAGAAGTTGCAGTGATACTTTGATCAGTTTTTCCAGACTCAAAAACTCTCAAAATGTAAGATATAACACAGATTTTTTGTAAAAAAAATCTAACAGATGAAAGTGTTGTCTGGTCATTAAAAAAAAAAAAAAAAAACATTTCTATTTTAGAAACCTGATAACATTAAGCAATGTGATAATTTTGACATTCATACAAATGAATAAACTCTGGACCAAGTGAGTATGAAAAAAATAAACCGTGATCACATTAAGAGGAAACTACTGTTTCAGAAGCATGTAGAAGGTTTAAACAAGGTAACCTTTCTCCCCCTCCCCTAGGCATTTCAGTCGCTCAGCGGGCACTTATGGTTCAAAGATCAATTTGTATAAAGTTAAGAACTGAAATTATTTTAAGAAGTGGTAATTTTCATTTTCAATCAGATGCACGTAAAAATATTCAGCAATTAATTAAGTGTTGGGGGGGGGGGGGTGTAATTTAAGGTATTACAAATTTTGAACACATAGGAATGACAAAGAACTGTATCTATTATTTTATATTTATTTCTCTGCATTATACATCATACAAAACTTTTCAACAATGTTTACACATCAAAACAATACTGGATAAAAGTTTAGTAGACAAAGTCAAAACCATTCACAGCACCAATACAGGACTTTTAGATAAATTCAATTTTTGTTGGAAAAAATGTTTATAACTTATATTAACAGATATTTCTAAAACAATTTAGTATGAAGAAAATGAGAATCTGTAGCTTAAGTTACACGAATCAAGTTACACTATGCAATCTGTGTCGTCACGATTAGTCCTTGATGTACATCCAGCAAACCATGGCAATAGATGTTCTGTTGTTCACCGAGATGGGATTTCCATGCCAATAGCCTATGCATAAATAATTTAACAATAAAATTCATTTTCATAATGATTTTAGACATAAACTAAATAATATTTAATGGAAAATCATACTAAATGGTCAAAGCAACACCGAAACCAATTTCTTCATGAGCTATCAAAGTAAAATACAGAGTACCAAGACAGGATAGTGCGAAGTGCGGCTATAATTTTTTGAGGCAAACTTATACTTTTGATTCAGATAAAAGCATGGGGCATGGGCCCAGTACCGAATCTGTAGCTTAAGTTACACGAATCAAGTTACACTATGCAATCTGTGTTGTCACAATTAGTCCTTGATGTACATCCAGCAAACCATGGCAATAGATGTTCTGTTGTTCACCGAGACGGGATTTCCATGCCAATAGCCTATGCATAAATAATTTAACAATAAAATTCATTTTCATAATGATTTTACATACATAAACTAAACAATATTTGATGGAAAATCATACTAAATGGTTTCTTTCCTCTAAATTCCATTAAAACTAACCGGCAAGCATTAAAGGCACATAAAAATATTTAATGTGCCCTTTTTTTAAAAGAAAAACAGGGCACAGGAAATATTTTAGGGTCAGGGTTGGATTAAGACATCACAGGGCCCCAAGGCCAAATTCTTTTTTAGGCCCCTATACTCAAGCTTTACAGTTCTTACGTGTGGAATAAAAAAATTTTAGCCAATGAAAAGAACAATTTTAGATATTTGGAGGCCCCTAAACTGTTGTGGCCTAATTGGCTTATTGAGTAATCCATAGGCGGCTCGCACAGGGAGGCCACTGCCCCCTCACTTCCAAAAGTAAAGAGACCTTGCCCCCTCACTTTTTAGAGTTATTAAGTAATAATCAGTTGAAAAATGAATTTTTTGCTCAGTCGATTGATTTATTCCACGAAAATTAAAGCTGATTATTCCAAAAATAGTCTTTTTTTTCATGTTATTTCGTACAAATGGAGTCGACGGTGGTCATCCATCTTGACTTTTGTGTTTGTATTTGTCGGGGCCGTGGTGGCCCGATCGGTAAGGCATCGGACTCGTGTCCGGAGGGACCCGGGTTCGATACCAGCCGATCAAAGATCCACCGTCTTGATTAATGGTGGCTGGGAGGCGTTAAAAATGTCGTGGTCACAAAGTCCTCCAAGCAGGGTTGTCATTTCGTCCACTTTTTTGCAAAAAGTCCGGGACACCGGAAGAAATGGACAAAATGGACAAAATTGGACGAAATGGACAAAATGGAAGAAATGAAAAAAAAAACACTTTTTTCATACGTTTGATGTATAAAAATGTTATGATGTACAATTAGTATCTCCCTTGCATTACTATTTCCCAAAAAAGAATGGTGGTATCATACAAAAAAAGAAGAAGAAAAGAACCCATTGATTTTTAATAGGGATGCACCGAGTACTCGGTAAATATTCGGTACTCGGCCTACTCGACCAATTTGCTGAGTACTTGGTACTTGGCCAAATTTGGATCAGGTACTCGGCCGATACCGAGTAGTTGTAGAAAATTGAATAATTCAAGACACATTTTTCAATAATTAAAAATATGCACATTTTTATATAATGCAATCATTTACAATTAATATATTTATAAAATATGACTGAATTCTACATATAAGTTTACGTATAAGTATAACAAATTATGGGTATACTGCCATCTAGTGAGAAATTTTCAAGTTAATTTTGAAAATATTGAAGTTTGTAATGCTTCAATAGAGTAAATCTTTATTTTAATATCCCCAAAAGCTTTTGAAAATTATTCAAGTTTAGAGAATTAGAACTAATCAATAATAGATTAATATAATTCCAACTTAATTGATACTTTATATTTATTCATTTAATGTAGTTTCATTTTAAAAATAACTTTTTCTAAAATTTTTGACAAAATAAATAAAATATTTTAAACAATGCATAAGTTAAATTCAGTGGGATTTTTGTTCTAAGAACTATCATATAGAGGTCCATTCCAATGATCAGTTCATATGTCAGGGTCCAAATTTACTGCTGGTCCATTGGTTCCAGACCAATAAAACTCACCTCAAATCACCTGAAAAATAATAAACAATCCAAGGACCACCATTTTTTTTTGAAGAAAAAAATGTGGTTAATGATTTAAGGTGGACCAGTGATGTTGTCTGTTAACCAGTATATATTCCTGTTCACTGGTCGAGAAGACCAGTAAAATCAGGGCTGGAAGTCTAAAAATTCAAATTTAAGGACAAGATTGTTGCTAAATTTAAGGACAATTTAAGGACATACTAAACTGACATATTTTCAACAATTGAAGCAACTTACCTACATCACATGACGTACACAAATATATCCTAAAAAAATTGAGTAAAATCTGGCAACTTGATAAACAATGACTAAAAATTCCTGTTTAAAATATTTATTTCTAAAAAATAAAACAAAAATATATGTATTGCGATTAGCGACTTTCATTTATTTTAGTTACATCATGGCGAACAGTGACAAGTTTTTTAGATACAGCAATAATGCTTTCATTTGCAGCGTCGATCATAATTTGGGCAATTTTTATAGATTTCATATCACTTTTTGAAATTGCCGACTTAAGTTTTTCATTGGCTTCCGCGAGAAGACAATGTGCAGCATTTTCTTCCTCAACTAAACTTCTTTCCTTTATAGCCAATTCCTTTAACTTAGCTTTTGATTCATCCTCCTTCTTTTGTTTTTTGGAACTTGCTTGCTCTTCTTCCTCTGCATTTCGTTTCTTTTGAAGCTCCAAACTAGCTTTCTGCTTCAGTTCTTCCAAATGAGCAGCATATGCACTATGGGATTTCTGAACACTTTCAACTAGAGATTTCGTAACTGGTACGTTTTTGACCACTTTATATCTGTAGACATAATTTTTTACCAATCTTATGGAGCGGATACCCAATTCGGAGAATGAAGCTTTACTTGATGTAACAATTGAATTGTTAATAGAAAATCCACGCTCAGGAATAGCATTTCCATGAGACAAAGTCAAGCAAGATTTGGCGAAAGCACTAAGATTTGGATACTTTTGCATACCAGCAGAATCTTTTATTTTAGAAACATCACTCCAATATTTGCAAATATCCTGATCAACATCATATGTATTAGCAAACTTATCACAAGCATACATACACCATTCGGTGTTAACTGCATTGCAAATGTGGTCTGTTTTTGAAACTTTCATCAAGTGCACCACAAGACGGCTCATTGCAGCTTTAGAAAATTCTTGATTACGCAATGCTGGATGAATGCATTGCACATCTCTTAGAATAACATTAGAAATAGGTAACTTTTTCTGAAAATATGTACAAGTTTCCATGTAACAACTTCTCACAGATAATAAAAAAGTTTTATGCTCTTTTTTATCAAAATCCTTATTGAGCAAATTTGATGCTCCGGATCCCACATTAATTGCATTTCGAGGTGTAACCCAAAACTTGGAGTCACAACAGTCAATGTTCTTTAAGGGCAAACCTTCTTTTTCATTCACAATATCTTGTTTGATGAACTTAAACATGACATTTCTCAAAAGTTCATTCAATTTGGAGTATAGTACGTGAATCAGTGGTGTGCTTTTCTGTAGCAATGTTGAATAAGGCAGAAAACACGAGGCAAAAAAAACTAACAAAATGTAAGTACACAAGAGTCATAGGATCTTTCAAAAATATACAAATATTACGATATCTTTCACCTAGTTTTGAAACATCATTGTTCTTTGGAAGGAACTCTAAGAAGTATTCTTTTAAAGCTGAATACTGCTCAATGAACCTATCACAAACAGGGGATAAAGTAAGCCACCTACTACTCACGTGTTTCAAAATTACATGATCAGCTTCCACACCAAGCAAAGTATTTATTTGCACATGATGAAAGTCTTCTTGCCTTGCAGCAGACATTCTCAAAAAAATAAAAACATCATCAATCAAACTTATAACATCACAATCTAACTTATTTAATCCCTTTTTCATACCATTATTTATAGTATGCAAAGCACAGGTCCCAATGTCTACCAAATTCTTAAAATTCAAAGAATCCAGATAACAGTTAAATTTTTTCAAAAATAATAAATTCACATTCGGACCATCTGAAGAACATTGCAAACATTTATCAATACTTAAATTATTGCTTTCAATGAAATTCTTCACAATTTCAAAAATCTTAGCAGCATCTAAATGACCTTCAAATTCAGATTCACAATAGGATACCACAATATTTTCAAATTTCTCAGACCAATATGAAATGTGAATATCCAGTTGTTTTTTGGATTGCTTCGTTGTTGTTACATCAAAATAGAGAGTAAAAAAAGACCTACCAATGTCTTGAAACAATTGTTTGCGAAAATAAGGTGCAAGTCCAAATTTTGTTACATAACGTGCCTTTGTTTCTGAAAGTGTAACATTCTTCACAATCATTGAATCATCAAATACCTCGGCACATATTTTTACCAAATCTCCCAAATTCGAAAATGAGTAATTGCATTTAATAGCATGCAAAAGTAATAAAATTTCAGCCTTTATGGCTTTTTCTTTTGCATTAGATGGTAACCACATTCTTCCACTTCCTTCTGTAGCTGATGCCAGTTTCAGAACAGATGAAACTGCTGACTAAAACTCAATTGATTTACTTTACTTTTAATTAGTTTTTTTGTGTTTTTTCACTGTTTGCATGAGAGTTTATCTGGGAATAGACCATGCTCGCAATGCTGAACGATTTTTCACATACAACGCAAAATGCAGTGAATTCATCGCATGGCTTGCACCAACTGCCGACGTTGTCCCCATTTTGGTCCTTTTTTCCTTCAGAAATCCAAGATTGATTAAATTTTGTCTTTCGACCCATTGCTTAATTCAAAAATAAAAACACCACCCTTTCACAAAGCCACGCTTAGAATTCGAAATGTAAACAATCAAGAACGGCAGTTGCAGTTACGATACTCTGGCTGTCTTTCCTTTTACGTCAATACGGTTTTTTTCACCGATGCCGCAATTCAGAAATACCGCATGAGCGTTCTCAAGTATGATTGGTCGCCTGTACGCTTACGCACGTTTACGCTAGAGTCCTATATGAATACGTAGTATTCAGAGTAGCGACAACAGCCGAGTTCGAATAGGACAACCGGTTGCAAGCAGAAACGGGGTTGCCGTGAAGCTGCAAGTTTGGCTTCGTACTCGCCCAAGGGTTTCATTTCTAAGAAATAGTCACAAACGGTGTGGTGTAACGGTGAGCGTGAACAAGAGCAGGAGAGGTCAGCTCTATACGAATGCGATAATGCGTGATGTTTGTAATTCGTTCGAATTAAAAAAGTAACCTCTGAAAAACGATAAGTGTTCCAATGTAATGATACTCTTAAGGTTTTAAAACAACGAAAACAGTATTTGTATTTAATTGATTCAAAGGAAAGGAAGAAATAAAAATAGTAGATGAATGAATACTAACTAGTAAATAAATTCAGTTTTTGTTTTATTATTAAGTTTACCATTAGGAAGATTTTTAAGTACAACAATATTTCGTTCTTGATATCAAAGCTAAAAAAAAACTGTTATTTTTTTAAATCTAGATTTCAATCTATCCTAAATGTTTCACAGTTAAACAAAAAATAAAATTAAAATATGAGTAGGAAGAAATTTGAAAGAGTAATTAATGCAATAGTATCCACTCAATAATGTGATCACTTCCAGAGAAAGTGATTTTCATAAATTAACGACTGACTATTCAGAAAAAATTTCTAAATTAAGTTTTTAAAAAAAATTTAAAAAACACATTTTGAGTTTAAAAATAGAACGAACAAACTCTTATATTATTTTCATGTGTGTAATAGTGTGATAATATTATCCTGTTACAATTTTGTAAATTTAATTCATGTGAATCAACTACAAGGCTCCAATATCAGTTTGTTTTTGTGTAAATATATAGTAAGTTTTTGATTAATATAGAAGTTGCAGTGATACTTTGATCAGTTTTCCTGGACTCAAAAACTCTCAAAATATAAGATATAATACAGATTTTTTGTTAAAAAAATCTAACAGACGAAAGTGTTGTCTGGTAATTAAAAAAAAAAACATTTCCATTTTAGAAACCTGATAACATTAAGCAATGTGATAATTATACAAATGAATAAACTCTGGACCAAGTGAGTATGAAAAATATAAACCGTGATCACATTAAAAGGAAACTACTGTATCAGAAGCATATAGAAGGTTCAAACAAGGTAACCTTTCTCCCCCTCCCCTTCCAAAAAAAAAAAGTGGGGCGGCCAAGAGCATCATG